>BQNB010004457.1:0-107739 GCA_026074375.1 Tanacetum coccineum | reverse complement strand
ATTTAACGTATCGATTAAAATTAAAAGCGAATGCGTATGGAAAAAAAAATATAGTGAATTTAAATAGCATTGTAAATGAACTGAAAATATGGAATGTTACAATGTTGTAAGAATAATATCATCCATATAAAGAAGCAAATAAGCAATGTCAGATCCTCGATGAAAGACAAATAAAGAAGAGTCATTTTTACTATGCTGAAAATTGATTCGTGTAGCATAACTAGCAAAGCGCTAAAACCAAGCACGCGGGGCTTGCTTAAGCCCATACAAAGACCGCTGCAGATGACAAACATAATCAGGTTTGTTTGGATCAACAAACCCAGGTGGTTGATGCATATAAACAGTCTCAGATAAGTGACCATGAAGAAAAGCATTCTTTACATCAAGCTGATGAATGGGCCAGTCACGAGAAACTGCAAGACTCAAAACAGTACTAATGGTAGCCGGTTTAACCACCGGACTAAATGTCTCATCACAATCAATACCTTGTTGTTGGTTGCGTTCATTTGTAACAAGACGGGCCTTGTACCTGTTTAATGAGCCATGTGCATTGAATTTATGTTTGAAAAGCCATATAGAACGAATGGTGTGTGCTTAATTACACATACCTTTTTCTATTAAAAATGGACTTAAATGACCAAAAACAGACAAAAACTGCCAAATATATGTTTGTTTTGCATTTGTATTGTGCAGGAAACGGATATCACACAAAAGGACGAAAAACAAAGCCAAAAACGACAAAACTAAGCACGGAATGGAAAAGTGTGAAAAGACGAAGCCAAATCAAAGCCAAAAAGTCAACCCAGTCAAAAGTCAAAGTTAACCAAGTGAAGAAAATACAACTTGAGGGGCTAAAATTGCCAAACCTCAAAGTTGTATCACAAGGATAAAAAGAAAGGGGATGAATTTGCAATTTACTGAAAATATAACTCTAGGGGCCAAAACTGCTAAACCCCTAAAGTTATATTAAAAAGGGACGAGTTTTGCAATACAAATATAAGAGTTGAGGGGGCAATTCTGCCAAAACCCTTAAACTCATATCACCTAAAGGACGAATTTTGCAAATACTATTATAAGGTTAAGGGACTAAAGTTGCCAAACGACAAAACCTTTACCCTGTTACCCCTTAAACCAGATTTCCCGCCAATAACTATTCACGTGTCTTCTCCCCACCTTTTACCCTGCAACTCGCAATAAACCTTGGACAATCCATCACCCTCTCCTCCACTACCTCTCCTCAGTCCACTAAACCCCTTTACACCTTGGCAATCTTCACCATTTTCAATAATTAACAAATTTCGATGGTTGAGATGACATGAGAAGAAGCAAAGTTGAAATTGAAGGCTGGGATTTACTTGTGTGAACCTCTCACATAACAAGCACACTTGGGTTTTTGTCTCTACAAAGAAACACAGAAGAAAGAAGAGAAGGAAGACCAAGAAACCAAGACCTTAATTCGTTTTTCTATAAATAGGGCTCAAATGTAAGCCATGAGGGCATTCAACTTTCTTTTCAGCTTATTTTTAGTTAACTTGTAGCTTATTATCTTTTAAATTCCAGTATTGTACCCTGTTTTTAAGTTAATGAAATTTGAGGTTCTTAAGATTTAAAATCCTGTTTTTACAAGTTTTCATCTAATTTGTTGGTTAAAATCATTTCATAAGCTCTTATAAGCCTTTATAAAAGCTCTCTAAGCTGTTCTTTCTTAAACTCTTTAAAGAGTTTAAGCTTGGTTATCAAAAATCAAAAAAAAATCAGTTCACTCACATGGAGCATGGTAAATTGTGGATGGCCATGGTTTTAGAGCCTCATGGGAGGCATTAGGTTGGTGAAACACTGATTTGGGTATTTTCAATTTTAAAATTTTAGCTTATTTTTACTATAGCTTAGCTTATTTAGTGCTTATTATTGCTTATTCTAGTAATTTATGCTTATTTATGCTTATTGTTAAGTTTATAGCCCATTTAGTTAAGTTTTTGTGCAAATCTGTCTAAAATAGCTTCTAAACTGCTCATTGCTTATCAGCTTATTATCTGTTTAACATTGTGCTTATTTTTGTTGCTATCTGCTTATTTTAACTTATAATGACCTTATTTTGCTCTGTTTAACCTTACTTGACCTTTATTTAGCCTTAAAATCCTTAAGTAAGATTTAAAGGGGTGTTTGGCACATGGCCAAAATGGGTCAGTTTGGAGTTCATAATGGGTTAGAGTTTATAAGCCTGATTTAGCTAGCTAAAATAAGTAGTAATAATCTGTTTCTTTAGGTTTTCAAAGTTTTAAATTCAATTTTTAGGTTCAGAGAAACCAAAGTTCAAGTGTGAGGTATTGTTGATTTCTAGAACAGCTTAATTTTTTATCATTGGTTTAAATTAATATAAGTCCACATTTTCATGTTCATTTTGAGTGCTAAGGTATGTTAGGATTAAGTTTGAGAACCTGCATTTGTTGTTTGTAGATAGTCAAAATCTGTCAAAAGTAGTCTAGCAGTTTTATATGTCATTTCTTTAAGCTAGATTTTAGATAAGCTAAAGGTATTTATAGGTTCTAAAAATTATAGCATAACCTCATGACATAGCAATCTCAATTTGTTTCAGCTTATTGTGTAATTTGCATTTAATTTACTAGCTTAAAAGTGTACCTGCAATAAGCCCCTTGTCAAAAGCAAAAATCTCCCCTGGTGCAAAACAGCTACTTTCAAGCTACTTTATCTGGCTTATTTGTTGTATTCAGTTTAAGCTATTGGCTTTTCTAGAAAGCCCATAAGCTCTTTTATAAGACCTAGGAGTCTCAGGCATTAGGACCTACCCTAGAGTGCTTAAAAATAAGCCCAAAGTTGTCCCTACATCTGTTTTATACACTAGTGTTTGTCAGTTTGCTTATTTGCTTATCCTAGGTTGTTCTTTGCTTATTTTTATGTTTAATCTGTTCATTTGTGCTTATTAGGTTGGTCTTAAGCAATTTTTAGCCTCATTAGTGTAGTTGTAGCTTATTTGAGCTTATTTAGTTTAAAATAATCTAAGTCTTAGTTAAAAAGGTAAACTGTCAGTTTTAAGTGCTTATTTGAGGGCTTATTCGTGGATAAAAAAATAGGGTGTCTTTGTTAAAAGTGCTTATTTACAAGTCTTTTAGACTTGTGTGAAAAAAAAATTAAAAAGCAAAAGGGGAAGCTTGGAAGTCAAGGGTGAGCTGGGGCTCGAACCCCCGACCTCAACAAGCCTCAACCCTTTATAAACCAACACCTCTACCGCTGTGCTACAATAGCTCATCCGGTAGAGGTTGGTTTGGTTTATTATTTAAGGGCTTTTTAGCCTGTTTGCATATTAGCCTGTTTTAGCTTATTCCGCAACTTATTTGATAAGCTGCGTAACTTTTCTTATTTTTCATAGGACCTTTATCCTTTAAGCTATTTTGTGTGAATTTTTCAGAATTTTTTATAAACATTTAGTATTTTTTATAATTTATTTTGTTTAAAAACTTTAAAAAATCATAAAAAATAAAATAAAAGTCAGAAAAATATAAACTTTTTTTTTTAAATTTTCTTTTGTCATATAGTTTCTAGGAAAAATATTAGTTCTCTTGTAGGGTCATTTTTGCAAAGTTTCACTTTTTAAAGAACGGGATTCGTCCCCGTTTCTGATTTGACTCGTTTTTGGTCCAAACGAACTCCGTTTTTAGTCTAGTTTTTTTTAAACTTCGTTTTTAGTCAAGTAGAATCTATTTTTAGTTTAAAAATTGTTCTAGGGTTAAAATTGCAAAATTTAGGTTTTTGACCCTCGTTTTTAGTGCCCGTTTTAGGTTTTAAGTTATATAGTTTTCGTTTTTAGGTTTTATTTAATCGTTTTTGCATATTTAACTTGTAGAAATAGAAAACCAATCATAACCTTGTCATATTCAAACATCAATCATCAATCCGTCATTCGATTTTCAAATTGCACACCTCGTTGGGACATAACGACCCGGGAATTGAATTCTTAACCAATCCTTAGCTAAAGGTAATTGGTTGATAGTTTGCTTATATATTATATATATACTATTGACGAATCAGTATGCTAGGTTTAAGTTTTTGTAAATTGGAGTGACCTCCCTTAGGGGGAGATTGTTAGGAATACGAAAAGTATTGGTCACTTCCAATATAGTTAGTCATAGCTTGTAGTTTAATCAAATGTAATGTTAGTAAGCTAACTGGGCCAAAGACACATGGAAAGCCCATAACTTAAGCCCATGGCCAGTTACACATGATGTATTTATACCCTCTCCACACATGGAGAGGGTGTTGGTTGGTTTATTTTGTTACACATAATCTAATCTTTCTTTCTTTGTTACTTTCTCTTACTAGAACCTTCCTCCCATCCACTTTATCTCTCTAGAATTTCTTCATTGTTATTTGGTGTTATAGATTACTAGTATTCTACAGAGAACTTCTAGGAGAGCGAAAAACAATGAGAGCAAATCATACCAAGCATGTGGAGCTTGTTTCAACCCGTAAAGGGATTTCTTCAGCTTATATACATGATTGGGATTCTCTGGATCTACAAACTTGTCCGGTTGACTGACGTAGACCTCCTCACGTAGAAAGCCGTTCAAGAACGCGGTTTTCACATCCATTTGATAGACGACCATGTTTATGTGAGCAGCAAATGCAATAAAGATGTGGATGGCCTCGAGTCGTGCAACTGGAGCAAAAGATTCTTCAAAGTCTATGCCTTCTTCCTGACGATATCCCCTTGCTACCAACTGAGCCTTATTTTTCAATACACCTCCTAGCTCGTCTAATTTAACCTTGTATATCCACTTCAAGGTGATAATCATAACACGATCTGGACGAGGTACCAGCTCCCAAACTTCAAGACGTTCAAACTCATTGAGTTCTTCTTGCATGGCTTCAATCCAGTAGGATTCCGTCACTGCTTCTTTATAACTCTTTGGTTTGACAGAAGAAAGGAAAGCATCAAAGTAACAGAACAGGGCTTCAGTTTATAGTTGATGTCGAGTGGAGACCGGTCTAGAAGGATCGTCAATTACATTATCAATCGGATGGTCTTTGGTCCATTTACTGATGTGTTCAGGGGGTTGATTTATTGAGTGCACATTTTTTGGAGTAACAACTTGAGAAGAAGATTCTTCAGAACTTGGTTCTGGAATTGAAGACCAAAGTAGGGATTATTATCCATGTGTGCAACTTCAATATCATGATCTGCTTCTTCAACACCAGGAGAAATAACTTGAGATGGTGATTCTTGAGGAGTTTGTGAAGTACTTGGTGATGGCGCATCTTGATCAATAGAAGTTGAGGAAGATGTACCAGTTGGATCAACAAAAACTGGAGCAGCAACTTCAAGAACTGGATGATCAACACTAGGTAGAGGATTGAAGTATTCATCAAACAAAGGTTGAAACAGTGTTTCTCATTCAATCCTTGTTAGTGGGATAAACGATATTGGAGAAGGAGGTTGTGGCACGAGTCCTGAACTAAGTGTTCTAGGAGTCGTTTCATGAAGTGCGGGTCCTGAACGGCTTTGTTCAGAAGCCATCGCTGTCAGCTCATCAAAGTCTACATGTATTGTTTCCATAATTCGTCTCGTACATTGGTTGTAAATCCAGTAAGCTTTCTTTGCTGGAGCTTATCCAATGAAAATACCAATATCAGCTTTAGCTTTCAGCTTGCCCAAATCTTCACTGTCATTTGTTGGATAACATAGTGCACCAAATACATGAAGATAGGAAAGATCTGGTTTTCTGTCATGCAGGAGCTCATATGGTGTTTTTCCATGATGAAGACGTATTAGGGAACGGTTTTAGGTGTAACAAGTTGTGGCAACTGCTTCTGCCCATAGAAATAATGGTGCTTTAGCATAGATCAACATGGTGCGAGCAGCCTCTACTAAGGTCCGGTTTCGTCTTTCAACAATGTCGTTCAGTTGTGGAGTACGTGCCATGGATGTTTCATGAGAGATACCGACATCTTCATAATAGCTACACAGAGTTTGATTTACAAATTCCGTTCTATTATATGTGTGAATATTCCTGACAGTTGCATTTAAGCGAACTTGTATCATTTTCAGAACCTTGATGATGAACTCAGAAACTTTATCTTTCAATCTTAAGAACTTAACCCATGTAAACCAAGAATAATCATCAACAATTACTAGGATATACATCTTCCCATTAATACTTTCAACACGCATTGGCCCGCAACGATCCATATGCAACAGATAAAGTTTTTCTTGGTTGGTGTCTTCAGATTGTGGTTTATAAGAGTGTTTCTTACTTTTTCCCAACAACATGCAGAACACAAGTGGTCCTTTTCAAATTTTAGTTTAGGGAGACCTCTAACTAGACCTTTTTTAGCCAGTTGATTAATGGTGCCAAAGTTCAAGTGAGACAAACATCGATGCCATAACCAAGACTTAGTCTTATAAGCATTTGACAAGAAATAAATAGGAGAAGACTTCATCATATCGTCAATGGACAATGTATACAAATTAGTTCCCTGAAATCCCGAGAGTAGGTCAACACCTTCAAGTTTACGAAAAAACATGTGTGTTTACGAAAACCTACTTCAGGATCCGAGTCACAAAATTAACCAACGGAGAATAGATTATGTCCGAGTCCCTCAACATAGTAAACCCTGGAAATGGTGACATTCCCGATCTGATAATCATCGTAACCTATTATCTTAGCAGTCTGATCATTACCAAACTTGACAGTACCAAGAAATTTATTAACGAAATTGGTGAGCTGATAGCGGTTTTCGGTCATACGCTTGGAGCATCTGGAGTCCAAATATCACATAACAATTTGGACAACCTGCAATCGATAAGAGAAGAAGATGGAACATTGGAAACATTAGATCCCCTAGATTTTGTGGTTTCTGAGGTGTTAGAAATTCTAGATTTTTATAATCTTATATTTTCTACTCGAACCTACATATTTTAGTGCTTTGGGTCTCCTATTGTAAACCTTAATTCCTTGAGTTGGTGTAAGAACTGAATTGATAGTGGTTTCCTTAAGAGGCACTACTTTAGTAGAGGTGAACCCAGTTAAAGGGCGCTTATTTCTGACTATAGTGAAAGTACGTCATGTAGGTTTCCATTTATAACTAATTTCAATGTACACTTTACCCGTAGGTTTCCATATTTGCTTCTTATTTTTATGTTTAGCAAGTTTATATTTAGACAACACATTCACATCATGAACATAATCAAGAAAACATTTATCATGATTTGCATCAAACAAACATTCATTACAGATAGCACAAATAGATTTAGAATTCGCATTTAACATAGATTGTAGGAAATAAGCATTACATTCAGTTTTGACAACACGATTCTTTTTATTCTTCCTAGAATTAACGCTCCTAGATTGGTCTTATACTTTATTAGTCTTGTTGCTACTTGATGATTGTGAGATCCTATAGTTCTTCGTATTGCATGTAAGCTTTGATCCGCTAGCACCAGTAGAACATATTACTCGTGTAGAATGCAATAAAGGTTTTTTAGAGTCTTGTATTTTGTGTGAATCACCCTGTTTCTGAGTGTTGCTTGAAGATGTGAGAGGGTCAGCAAATATAACTTTATTGTCCTTGTTCTTTGGTGTGACAGCAACTAATTTCTCACTAGGTTTTGTTAAAGAAGGGCATGTATCTTTCACATAGACTAACACTTCCCGAATTCTTTAAACATACTTATAGGCAGAGTCTAAGTTAATATCTAGAGGACTTAACGCTCTAGCGTTTTTAACTATTTTTTGAAGAATACCCTTATGTTCCCTAGAGTGCTTAATATAGTCAATGTGGGCATCCTTGTTTTTCAAGACTTTAGGAGCTAAAGGTTCAAATCAAGCTTGTACATTCCTGGAGCAATAGTGATGGCATTAGGTTTTGAAACTACAATGTCAATCACATTCTTTCCTTTACGTTTTCTTAATTCATTTTTTAATGTTGCGTTAGCAAAAACCTTTTCTTGAATTTAAGCTTTCAGAACTGCATTTTCCATAGACTTAGAATTTAGACTAACAATTAAAGCGTCACACTGCTCTTTTGCTCGAACACGTGTCAGTTTAATTGAATCATAAAGTTCTTTGCAAGTCTTTTTCAAATGTTCTTTTTCTTTGTGTAATTTCTCATTTTCACACAGTTAAGTGTGGCTAAGGTTAGTTGGATATGTAGGTGGGTATTGTTGAGGATTATGAGGTGCTCCATAAGGATTTGACTATGGTGGAGGAGAGTGCACATGTTGAGTATAAGGTGAAAACTGTTGTGGATATTGAGGAGTGGTGTACTGAGAGTGATAGTCTAACACCAGCCCCGAGGGGCATCGGATTGCGCTGCGGAAATTAGCAATTTAGTGTTACTAAATAGCATCCATCACCACGATAATAGAAAACGACTCAAATAAGACGTTTACCAAACATGTGTTCCAAAATTATTCAAAGTTAAAGAGCATTTAGGTCCCACAGAATCATAACCACCGTCAATTACAAACCATGAAAAACATATTGTTTTCAAATAAAGACATTGTTTTAAACACCACATAAGATATTGTTTTTGAAAGACTGAAACACACAAGAAGTCTTTCCATATAATCCATCACCACACGCACGACACCTCCACGCCATCGTTGCCTTCAGCCTTGGTTACCTGGGATAAAACATGTTTAAAACGTCAACAACAAAGTTGAGTGAAATTCATAGAGTTTAAATTAATCAATAAGTAAAAACCTTTGAACACATTATTAGTTCTCGGGAAAACAAAGCAACAAATGCAATGTATAGCAACTTCTTTTCTTTCACGCAATAAGCTCATGACACCGAACGTTAACCAAACATATGGTATTTCATATGCTAAAAGGTGCCCCAAACAAGGTATTATTGTCATATACCTACTAATTTCTAATAACAAAATGTCCGTTTGACAGGGTGGTCACAAGGATTCAAACCCCGGACAGGGTTGTCAAACCTAATAGATCTATTTAATGCATTAGCGTTTACCTCTCAACAAGGCAATTAACGGTTCATGAAATAAGGGACTTCGACAATAGCAACTTATGCGGAAACAATCTCATAATCGGGTCCAGCATACCATAAAATCATATGTGTTCGATTTATAAAACAAACATGTATCCCCCTCGCGGGTTTAAAAACATTTAAAAGAATTTAATGCGAGGCTATGAACTCACCTTAAGCAAATGATCCAATTCAATCAATCAATCAACAAGCGCAATAAACTTCACGTCTCGACCGCGACCTATATAGTACATATATAGCGGCACGTGACTAAAAGTATAACATATCATATATTGCATACTTGCATATATATATATATATATATATATCACTATTACGTATACACAATCATATACTAGAATCTCCAAGTGCGACGCAAAACATTTCGCTTTGATTTACTTAACAATATTACAACGCTTTTAATAAAGTTTCCATTTTTAGAAAGCTTGCCGAAAGTAAGGATAATATAATCCAAACTTAGCATTTCACCTTAGTTTAACTAACATTAAGAACCCTTTACTTGTTACAAACTATATTCAAAAGTATACACAAGTTTGACTTTTAAAAGTCAAACTTCGTAGTTGACTTTTTACCCCCAAACTTGACTTGGCCGTAAAATCTTTGGTTTTAGGAGTTACAAGGCCTATCTTATATCAAAACGGACCTTAGAATATCCTTTATCATAATCAAAATCCTAATTTAGATTTCAAAAATTTCTCGACACGCTATAGTCAAGTCAAACTTTCTAGTCAACAAAAATCAATACAAAGTCATACCAAAACTCATTTTTACCAAAATCCAACCATTCCAACATGTTTAACTAGCCTAATAACATGTATAAAATCCATCAAACCTATGTTTATGCTTGGAATACTTTCAAACCCATTTTGCACTTGAATCAACTAGCTACAATCACATACATGTAATAATCAATTAATCAAGCAACAAGTAAACATAAACAAGAGCTCACAAAGCAATAAGAAAACTTGACTATGGTTTCCTCTTGTTGGACCGTACAGACGCAAACCACAAGACCAAAACCAAAGCTTTTCCAATCAAACCACTTCAATATAACAACAATCTAACAACTAGAAACACTTCCTTTTACAACAAATCAATAGAAATTGACCAAAAACCCAACTTCTTCAATACTCATTGCATGTAAGGTTTTCTTAGTGGGATTTGTAGAGGATTGAACAAGGATTAAAATGGTATAATTGGATTTAAATGCATGTAAGTAACAAATTTTTAATGGCAAAATTATGTGTGTGTGTGTGTGTGTGTGTATTTCAAACGGCAAGGAGGAGGGAGAGAAACAAGAGAAGTGAAAATTTGTAAAGTGTTAAAATGGAAGTATTAGGCTTCCTTTTATAGAAGTAAACTTTGATCAATTGGCAATTTAGGTCCCTCCTTCTCATTAGTCCTTGCAAGTTTAATACAAAATGGTTATATTTCCGTTACTTAGTCGACTAAACACGTTTGTAAATATTTTAAATCCGTCCCACTAAATATAGTTTAAAACCTTTAATAAAACGTCAACCTGAAAAACACCACCATTAAACACGGGTTTTAACAAAAAACCGGAAACACGACGAAAAATACCAAATTAACATATTTACGCTCTCGGAGCAATAAATATATTTTTCTGACTTTCTTAAATGCCTAAAGAACAAAAGAACCTAAATCACGGACATTGAAATTCACCAATAAAATGGAAATTCCATCAACCACATATAGCCAAACGACTATCAATTATTTTACGTAATTAAAATAACTATCTTAGGGTAGTATAACGTAGACTGAAACTCCGGGTTGTTACAATTCTCCCCACCTTTAGGGATGACGTCCCGGGAAACAAAGAAAAGAAAAAAAAAAAAAGAAAAAAAAACCCCCCCCCCCCCCCCCCCTCCCATCAACTCGACTCATTCCCTCTCTCTGCTTTGTCCTTACATGTAAAGAGATGAGGGTACTTTTTCTTAATCTGATCCTCACATTCCCAAGTAAATTCTGGACCTCTTTGCGAATTCTAATGAACTTTAACTATAGGTATCCGACTCTGTTTAAGTCGCTTAACCTCTTTATCAACAATCTCTACTAGTTCCTCAATCATATGCAACTTATCATCAAGTTAAATTTCTTCCATCGGAACTACAACATCACCTTCCGCTAAATACTTCTTAAGATTCGAAACATGAAAAGTACTACAAGACCCACTCTAGCTATAATCTTAAATGGCTCAATGTAACGTAGACTTAAATTCTCGCGCTTTCCGAAACGCATAGCGCCCTTCCATGGCGATACCTTGAGCAATACCATATCACCAACTTCAAATTCCAACGGCTTAAGTCTTCTATCCGCATAACTCTTCTAGCGACTACGAGCAGTTAACAAAACGATCCTTAATATGGACAATCTTCTCAGTCGTATCACATATCAACTCTGGACCGTGAGTTTGCTACCCCAACCTCACTCCAACATACAAGTGATCTACACTTTCTTCCGTACAAAGCTTCATATGGTGCTGCCTTAATACTTGCGTGATAACTATTGTTATATGAGAACTCGACCAATGGCAAATGGCGATCCCAACTACTTCCAAAGTCAATCACACAGGCACGCAACATATCTTCCAACTTGTGTATTGTCCTTTCACTTTGACCATCCGTTTGAGGGCGGTAAGCGGTACTCATATCCAAATTTGTCCCCAACGCCTTCTAAAGTGATCTCCAGAAATTTGACATAAAATGGCTATCTCGATCGAAATGATCAAAACAGGTACAACACCCATCTACACACTATTTCCTTTAATACACTCGCAGTGAGTGATCTCCATATATCCATCTTTCTTCATAGGCAGAAAATGAGCTGATTTGGTCAGTCGGTCGACAATAACCCAAATCGTATCATACCATCTCGGCGTTCTCGGCAGTCCACTCACAAAATCCATAGTAATTCTTTCCCACTTCCAAACAGGAATCTTCTCAGTTGTTGTAGCAAACCCGTGGCGTTTCTGATGCTCGGTACCTAACTTTCGCACAAGTCAAACACTTACTAACATACATGGCAATATCCGCTTTCATATTCGGCCACCAATACCAACAACTTCAAATCTTGATACATCTTATCTAATCCCAGATGGATAGAATACTTGGACTTATGCGACTCATGCATAACCAAATCTCTCAATCCACCGTATCGCGGCAACCAAACACGATTCCCAAAACAACGTGTTCCATCAGGGTAAAATTTAAATTTCGGCTTAATTAATCTCCCCAAATTTTCTGCTTTTACATTCTTTCTTTTCATAGAGAACGGGCAGTTTAATGTTTGAAAGTGTATTTGTGGTGATTATTTGTGGTGGTTTAGCAGGAGCATCTCCTTTGTTGGATGCTGGTACAGATCCATCCAAAGATGCATCATCATGAAGAGAAAGTTCCTCATCATCATGAAGAGAAAAATTATCGTTTGCAGACATGATTATTTGATTTGGTGGAATAAAAGGTTTTGATCTATGTTCAATCTTGTGTAAAGTCCCTTTGGTGGCTCTGATACCACTTGTAGGTCCTTATAAACAGGATCTGAATGAGCCTTGAATGACTGATAGTCCTTTGAATAAATCCAAAGATACTATGAGAGACAATAACTGTGAATACAAATATTGACGCGGAATATCAATATCTATACCAAGATGAACACAAGAACAAATATCAAACTTGCTATTACTATTACTATTTGATTGTAAATTCTCAATCAACTCATATATTGTTACAATACTATTCTATGTTCCTTTTATAGACTTAAGGAACCCTAAACGCGTTAAGAGATAATGCTTATCTCTTCCTAGATTAACGCTAATTGATAACTATTACTATAATTACAACAGACTTAACTGTCTGGTCAAACAGTATTAACTTTAATACTGTCAGACTTAACTTGCTCTACCAGACTTAACTTCTATACTAACAGTACTAACTATTTCTATCAGTACTAACTATAACTAACAGACTTAACTTTAATACTAACAGTATTAAGTCTGTTTACAATATTTTCCTAACAAGCAGGATACAAATTTTAGTATAGTAAAGTATTTTCTGTCGGGTTCGAGAAACAAACTTTTAACCAAAGTTGTCTCAAAAACCTCCCGGGTCGTTTTCCTTCTTTCAATCATCATTAATGTCTTTAATCAACATTAATGTCTCTAGTTGAAACTTCTCTTTTATTTTCTTCAATGGTCAACTCTCCCTGTTCTTTTACTTTTAGTCACTGAGCTAACTCATAATCTGTCTCCATCATAGATTGAGTATTATCCTATGAAATTAAGTTATCCTTTTCTATTTTTTGTCTTACCAGCCTTTCCTCTTCTTCTAATTCAGCTTGCAATTCTTTTTGAAGTCTTTGAGCAATTTCTTCATCAATAAAATTTGATCTTTCTTTTTTAAAGGCTTCTCAGGTTCTATCATCTTAGCCTTGCCTTTGTCTTGATGTAGATGAAGAGGTTACATTGGTTGATGAGGCTCAGGAGAGGAATGATGATAATTTAATGTTTGATACAGGAGTTTTTGATGAGCAAGAAGTTAAGGTT
Organism: Tanacetum coccineum; assembly: GCA_026074375.1. Taxonomy (NCBI): domain Eukaryota; kingdom Viridiplantae; phylum Streptophyta; class Magnoliopsida; order Asterales; family Asteraceae; genus Tanacetum; species Tanacetum coccineum. The sequence continues at coordinate 94,152 of BQNB010004457.1, read as the reverse complement.
AAAAAGGTAGATAGTACTGCTGAAGTTACTACTGCCAGTACTACAACAACAACTGTTGATGAGTTGACTCTGGCTTAGACCTTAATAGAAATCAAAGCAGCTAAACCCAAGGCTATTACAACTACTGCTACAATAAATACAACTGCTGTTACAAGACCTAAGCCTAGAGGGGTTGTAGTTTAAGAGCCAAGTGAATTTAAAACAACAACATCACAACCATTACAATTTCCATAGGCTAAAGACAAAGGCAAGACAAAGATGATAAAACCTGAGAAGCCTTTAAAAAAGAAAGATCAAGTTTTAATTGATGAAGAAATTGCTCAAAGACTTCAAGAAGAATTGCAAGCTGAATTAGAAGAAGAGGAAAGACTGGCAAGACAAAAAGAAGAAGAGGATAATTTAATTTCAGAGGATAATACTCAAGCTATGATGGAGGCAGATTATGAGTTAGCTTAGAGACTACAAGCAAAAGAACAGGGATAGTTGACCATTGAAGAAAGATACCATTGAATAAAGATCAAAACATTTTGTAGAAGCTCAGGACAAAAGGAAGAGCACTAGCAAAGCTTAGAGCAGAAAGATTAAAAGAAAACCACCAACCAAAGAGTCCCAAAAAGGAAACAACGTGTACTTATTAGAAAAATATGTCTAATTAACAAGCATATTCAGTTGAGAACAAAAGTTTTGAAGAAATCTCGAATTACTTACAATATACTAAAAGTGGGTAGATTCATTGTTCCTATGGATTCAGAGGTTTGTGGAAGGAATAAAAAGGCCCAGGCATATAAGAAAGTAATAAGAGAACAAGAGAAGAAATTAAGTCTGATAATTCAAAAGAAGCAAAAGATAAAATAGATGTAGAAACTGAAGTGGATGAAAAGCAGAAATGAAAAAGCATATGTGAGATAGTCCTTAAAAAAATTGGTGAAGTAGCAATAGACGCTATACCACTAAGCCACATAAGATCCCAATCATTATGCGTAAAATAAAATCATCCAAAGAAGAAAGATGAGATACATTTTTGAAATACATTAGAGCTGATGTAGTCAAGGAGTACTCATCAATGATTATAGAGATGCTTCAGAACATTGACAGAGAAGACCTGGAAACACTCTGGAAGTTGGTTAAAGCTAAACATAGGAATACAAGGTCAGAGGACGCATATGAAAGAGTGTTATGGGGTGATCTGAAGGTGATGTTTGAACCTGATGTAGAAAGTGAAGTATGGAGAAAAAAACAGGGAACAATTTGACAATTTTGGAAGCTATTATCTTCCAGTGGATAACATTTATAGATTTCAGAATCTGCATATCTTATACTGGGTAGAGAAAAAGTATCACACCACACCTGCAAAGATCACAAAAATGCTCACAAGAAGCATTAAACTGACCATTGAATTAGATGTGCTATCAACTACTCATCAACTTCTGAAACTCATGACAAACAAGCGCAATAATCCTGGAAGTGTTTTAATGCAACCTTCTTTAATGAAGTATGAAGAACTTTTGATCAAGAAACTTAGACGATCAGAGAGATGAACAACAACGTTTAGGGAGAATTTTGGGATCAAAGGCTCAGATGATCTTGGAGTTAATATAGGCAAAGTAGTGCTTGCTGGAATAAAAGTTAATGCTGCAGTCTTACAACTTGCAGAAAAGATTAACAACTGCAAGAAGAGTTTTTGACTATCAGAAGGAAAAAGACAAGAGAGTATAAAATGTGAAATTGCTTATCAAGATTACTTTACGGGATAAGTATGAAGATATTTTTATAAAAGATATGTATAATCTTATAAGATAGAAAGAATTTGCAATTATCTATAAGACATATAGAGATTGTAGTTTATCATTGTAAGGACTCCTTGGTGTAATAAAGGACTATCCTAGGTTATGTATATACACATACATCATAGATTTTTGATATAAGATTTCATCAAGATTTGAAACCCAAGTAATACAGTAAGAGATCCTCGAAATATTGAAAAATAATATTGAGCTTTTTAGTAATTCATTGGTTCATAAATTGTTTCATGATTAGTTTACAGTTTCATTAATATATCATCAAGTATTAAAGAGTAGATTACTCATACTCTTTAGTATTCACAAAGTTTCTACCATAGTTGTTTTGGTTCTATCCAAAGTAACTTAACCTTTACAAGCTAAGGAATCGATCTTAAGTTGGGATCAACAAAACGTTTCATGAACAAAATGACGATGAACTCACAGAAGCAGAAATTAAACAGATGGAAGCTGATGATCAAGCAATTCAGACCATTCTCCTCGGTCTTCTCCAAGACATCTATGCGCTGTTGATAGTTATGAAACTGCTCAGATAAATCTGGTTTTACGTGTTTCAAGCAAATGATAGAAAGGTTCCTGATATAGAATCAAGTGAAGAAGGATAAGTTGTGTTGGGAATTATATTGATTTAATGATACAAAACAATGAAACAGGAATAAAACAAAAGGAAAACAAAAGGATCAAAGTCAACATTATGAAATTCTACAAGATGTAGGAGTACATGAAGATTCTAAAAGATAGGTCAAAGATAATGAAGATAAATATAAGGAAATTCAGTTTTTAATTGTATCTATGGTTTCCTTTGTAAACCTACATATCTTCAATTATATAAGAGATATAGGTCGTAAGATTTATGTGTGCACAAATATTTAGAAACTCTAAGTTTAATAGGGTTTCTAGCGAATGGTTCTTGTTAAACGCCAAGATGTCTAGTTGGTTTAGCCTCAAGGATCTTTGATTCCTGTTATAGTTAGATAACCATTCTACAACTGATCAAGTAGAATTGGGGCTTGAAGTGAATGATAATGAAGAAAAACCTTGTTAGAATAACATTGTTCTTTATGTTAATTCCGCTATACATATGTTATGATCTTTGTTATTGTTAATCCTAGATGAGATCTAAACAATCTCAAGTTATAAACGATCTAAGGAGTTATAACAAATTCCACATTTGGTATCAGAGCCTCGTGGCTCTCGATCTAGGATCTTACAAGGTTTTTTTTGGTGACAGAATAATATGAATACCAAGGTTATTGGGGCTGATTTTGGTGGAAACCTAATTCGGATATGCAGGAAGTACGTGTTGTCCTTTTAGGGTTTTAAATCGTTCCAATCTTATTTCTACACCAGGTCGGATGTACTTTGGTTGGTGTTTGTTATGAACGTCACTACACAAATCTAAAAACCCTAAATTCTTTTACAAAGTCGAATCTTATCAAATGTTTAGGGTTTGCAAAACAATTTTTCTTCCAGGTTTTATATTGGCAAACAAGATTGAAGCTCAAGACACAAAGCAGGGTTATTATACAACATAAATGAAGAAAGCTGGAGTTCATTAAAACTGCTACTGTTGTGACATGGTTTGGAGTAAACCCTAATTCAACTAGGGTTTTCAGTGGCATCGTTGCACTTAATCAGGAGATTGGCTGTTTTACATGAAGGTATTGATGTGGTTTTGATTTGATTTGAATAAAACCCTAAATCGTTATTTGAAGTATAAGGGTTGTGAGTGATAGACTCCACCCACTGGTTAAATCGTCAAGATGGAGTAACTCTACTTCCTTTGGACGAGTATGATTACTGGTGCAGACACGAATGATGCTGTGATTACTTCTTTTGTCAAGTAACATTACATAAATAATGGATAATCCTAACTTGGTGGAAAAATATGGTTCATTTAAACTTGAAATTTTCTTAGGGTTTGATAACAAGTAAATGCTGCTTGTTACAAAATGATGCTACCAACGTAAAAGCTATCCCAAGGCTGCCAAAAGTGAATGTTTCTGATGTTAAGAAGATATTATTACTGTTAGGCATCAAAGAACTTACTACTGGTTGAATTCGAACCAAGTACTATCCAAGGAACTATTATTGTTAGTGTTGGATGTGTGATTCGTCAATAAGAACATATAAAAACTTAAGCTGCTATTACTGATATGCTGCTCATAGATTATTAAGTGTTAGTTGTTTGATCTGTTACTGCGCAAGCCATAAAGGATAGTGCTCTAGATATATATACATAGTGCACTTGCCCATGTGGTAATGTATCTACTAGCTAAGGATAGAGTACTATTTAATGCTCGCAACGAATTATTACAACTGCCAAGTGATGTCGCGTAATGAGTTAATTACTACTTTGAGATCAAACACATGTAAGAGTTAATGTCGTATATCTACTACTGTTGATGGGTCATGTGTTTTGTACTCACCGTTTATGTTTTACTACTGATATGCATGGGCTCCAAAGAATAAGTTTGTACTGCTGCAATTCGAAAAGTGTAAAAGCAGTATTAAAGTTAAAGTAAGTTTCAACTGATAGACTTAAAGTGTTTCTGCTGCTAGGCTTAAAGGTATTGCTACTGCTAGCTTTGTTCGAAGTTGAATGACATACATGGTTTGGATCTCGGATTGGATTAAGATTCACTGAAATCGTTAAGTGGCTAGTTTTGAGATTATTTGATATAATTGATTACGGAGACGATTGTTTATCACTTATTTGACAATGAAGTGGAATTACTTGGGTACGTGTTCTTATCATATCTTAAAAGTCAGTGTTAATGATGACTTTTGAAGATAACTTGTTCGTTCTTATACATTGTTGATGAAGACTTGCAAAATCTAGCAATGTGTGATTTATAAACTTATGGTGCTCAAAGTGCATATTTGCTATCACTTAAAGGAGTTACATTGTAGTGCTCAGTGTCTCATTGAAGATGAGGATTTTGTCAAGAGATTAAGGTCTACTCATAATCAGTAATATGAGTTTGGAGTCACGTGGATAGTACAAGACATAAGACACAAGTTTGGGTTATTCTACTTCTACATCAAGTTTGTTATACTGAGTTTTCTCCATTAGTAATCATTACAAAGAGCCAACAGAATAAGAGATTCAAGAGATGGTTAACATATTGGTTTTAAGGGAAGCTTAATTGACAAAGTGTTTAACCATCAGGATATGTTCATGCACCACTTGAGGGGAAGGTTTTCATTACTACTGCTAGTCATTATTACTACTGCTAGTTTAAGTTTCTACTGCTTAAATTCATTTTTCTTATTGTGCGTAATGGTGGGTAATTTGAGTCATTGGAAGGCTGGATTGGTAGTGTGATATATGGTTTACAGTTGTAAAGATCCAAGTTGCATATCTTCACAAGACCCCTATTGGATTATTACAAAAAGGGGAAGAAGATTATAGAGATACGATTTGCAACTTATTAAATTTTCTGTTGACTCAACAACATCTTTCATTTCTTTTATATCCCTTTGAAATAGATTCCGAAAGAATTCAAGATAAACCTTCAACTCGTTAAGAATTGGTTTAACTTGATCTTGACAAAAATCATTGATTTGTATCTCTGTCGGTGATGTGTAAAAAATGCTTGCTCTTTTACAGTTCTGTTGTATTAGCAAAGACAGCTTTTCAAAACAAACTTTTATCTTGTCTAATTCTTTGATCAAGGTTGACTCACTGGTTATTTTTGGATATGGAATCTTTCTTAACGGGAGATTAGAAAGAAGATGGAAAATATTTTTGCTCGACAGAAAGCTCTTTTTGAGGAACAAAATCTTTATAAAGCGTATTTAATTTTTTGTAGTTAATTGTCCAGCAATTTTGTTTATTTGTGACAGCAATTGGATCATTTATTTTTTCTGTCATTTTTTGTTGACTTTTGAAAGCATCCTCAAGAGTGTTTCTCAGAATATCGCTAATATTAAAGAGAATTCTAATTACTAAACTAGATGCAACATATAACTTTGGACACTTTGAAATTGCTTGCTTGAGTGTATAAGGATTCGGATACCCCAAACCATGTTTTAATTGTTGGTCATATACTGACAATGGTTGGTCAACATTCTTTTTCAGTTTGGCCTCAAGATCTAGAATAGTATCATGATAAGTATCCTCTTTTTCACTCATTTGCCTTTTTAAAATCGAATGTGTCTTTTGTTATTCCTCATTTTTCCGTTTGTAATTTTTAACATCTAAATCTAATTTATCTCTTTGTTTTTCGAGATTCGATTATGATATCTCGATCACGAAACCAAATTGAGACTGAGCTTGTTTATTATAACGTTTTGCCCGTTCATCAGCTTCAAGAAATTCATTGAGATAATTATTATCCTTGTTTATGTTTTCCAAAATCCGAACCCGTTCCTTATACATCTCAAGCTGACTAGTCAAATGCGTGTTTTGTGTTTGGACTTGTTGAGCAAATATTTGTTGTTTTTCAGTTTCCTGATATGCATTTCTAGCAAGTTTTTCTACTACACATAGATCAGGAACATGTGTATCTTTTTCAAACTTGCCACTATTAACATTTCCTTTGATGAATCAAATTTAATATTGCTATTAATTTGATCATCACCAATGGTACTGTTAATAATTTTTGTATGAGTTGGATACATTGGTTCATTATTCTCATCGATGGATGAAGATTGTACCTCACTTTTTTAAATGCAAACCTTATAGACTTGGCCCAATCATCAGACAGTTGATCAGTGGTTGAATACTGGCCTGTAAGCATATGTTTGCATTGAGTTCTTCAATTTCTTCCAATCCTTGATGCGTCAGAAAGAGAAAATCTTCTGCTCATCAGTAAGAATTACGCCGCTTCATCGCTGTTTTGCCAGCAACTTTGAGTTCCGATGAAATACTTTGAGTCACGAAACCTTGGCTTTGGACCAATTCCTAGCATTAATGGGTCCTTTTCCATATAGATGTAGCATTGAACAGTTGAAGTATTGCCTGAAGATGGAGTTTTTTGAGAGTCCTTTTGAACATTTCCGTCTCTTTTGGATGAATTCCATTCCTCAAAACTTCCTTATTGAACATAGCTGTCTACTATTTCTTCCAGTAATGCCAGACTTCCTGCTTCGAATATTCACCCTGTCTCTTGAATGATTGCTTGATTTTCTTATGTTGGATTAAAGCACGAAGATGATTATTTTTGGGATTAGAGAAATTTTTTTTGAGTAATGGCTTTTGCATAGTAGCAACATCACAGAGACTAGTGGGATCTTCAGGATCTGTTGTGAACATCATCCTGCTTTTGGATACTCATCGTATATCAACCACGCGTAGGATGTGTCACACATAATAAGATGATGTTTGTCTGGATGATGAACCCGTGTGTGCTACTAGAGCCAAAGGGTCATGAGACTTTTCTAACTTCTTTGCTCTTGATGCATTAACCAGTTTCTCAAATTGCTGAAGATAATAAAAAAGATCATCAAACGAATCCACTGTCAATCGTTTAGCAAGACGAACTTGAGTCACATATTTCAACCATTCCGGTTGCAAACTATTCAGAAACTTTGTGTTAATTGTAACAGTTGGAAAGTTCATGTTATTTCGTTCCAAATCATTCATTAACTGAGCAAAACGGTTGTAGACAGAAACAAGTGCTTCCCCTGGTTCAGCAACAAATTGATCAAATTCGTTCGTAAAACGCGTTTCTCTGTCAACTTTGTTTTGTATAGTTCCCCTCATCAATCGTTCAACTCGTTTCCACATATCCTTGGCCGAAGTGCAAGCATCCACAGAATTGTAAATCTCATTAGGAATAGAAAGTAGAATCATATTCATGACCTCCATTTCAGCATCATGGAGCAATAAGTCATCACCTTCAAGATCCTCTGCAGTTTGCAATCGTGGTATTGTCGAGCCTTCAGGAACGAAATTCTTAAACTCATAAGGGCCTTCATCAAGTGCTTTGAGAAGCCACTTCCGGTTGTCTCTCTTCCGGTTTAGATATCGTCTGAATCTACTTGCCCATGGTATATAACTACCCCTTTCAAGCATAGGAGGCCTATTCTCAGAACCGGCATCAGCAAGGGATTGTTGGTATGTTTTGGATGTCGACATGTTTTATGATTCAAAGATTAGATCTTTGTAGACGAAAATGAGTGATATTTGTGAGAATATTATCAAACTCGGTAACAGTTGTCAAATTCGGACAAATTTGTTCTCGGATAACAAGTAGTCTGAAACTCGATACACTTCTCGAACTAACACAAACTCGGACAACAAATACTACCAAACTCGGTAATCTTAAAAACTTACTAAACTAGGAAATAATCTTGCCTCAAACTCGATAAAACCCAAAACTCGATTGAACTTCAAACTCGATAAACCCAAATTTTGAAAAATTCAACAATTATGAATTATTAATAACCACAAATTCGATTAAACCAAAATTTATGATCACTAGATAATCTCTAGACTTTGGTAATTATGTTATTTCATTCTTTTAGCATAATACACCTAATTACAAACTACATTGACATTAACAAAAGAAAGACTAATAACTAAATAACACAAAATCACATAATCGACACTTTTAATGATCCTAACACATTGATAGCCTACTGTGGTAAGTATGTTGCTTGTTGGTTTCCATACTTACTTGACTTGCTTAGGTTTCCAAACTTGCTTAACTTTACGCACAACATTTTTTAACATAGGGGATGCATTCACAGAGTGCAAATAAGTAACCACACACATATCATGATTTGCATAAATTAAGCATTTGTTACATGTTTGGCAAACAGAATGAGAATTTGAATTAATTACAGTACGCTTAGAGCTAATATTAGAATCAACACGATTCGTGGTTTTCAGACTAGACTTAATTGTCCTAGGGTGTTCTTCTACTTTCTTCATGTTGACACTCTTAGCCGGCAAGATCTTATTTTTCTTGGTATTGCTCCTAGGCTGTGATCTGCTAGCATCAGTGCAACTGTTTACTCCTGTAGAAGGAGGCACAGGGACATTAGTCTTCTGACAGTCTTAGGTAAAGGGGTAGAAGCATGCTTGTTATCTCATGTATTTAGGTCTTTTGGACAAGTGCCAATCACATATTCTAACAATTCCTGAGAGTGTTTGGTGTAAAGGCAAGCTGATGCAAGTGAGCTATCTAATGGTATTTCAACCTTAGCTTCCTCTACGATCTCACGAAGGGTTTCCACACTTTCCTTAAGGTGTTTAAGATAAACTAGATGCACTTTCCTATTGTTCCTATTGTGAGGGGGAATAGGTTCAACATCTATAGCATACTTTCCTGGTGCAAGAACTTTTGGTTTTACATGATCCTTATTGACACATGACAGCTTATTCTGTATTTGGACCTTTAGACTCTCATTTTCAGTTAATAGGGCAGTTGTCTGTTCTAGATGCTTAGCACGCGTGATATTAGTAGAATCATACAATTCCTTGTAATGCTGCTTAATCTTTCCATTTTCTTCCCTAAAAAGCCTATTTTGTTCTTGAAGAACATTGATTTTTTCAGTTAATTGAGTGATCTGAAAGTCTAAGGTCCTGAAATCAAGTGTACGGTCTGCTTCACTACGGGTTTCTTTCAATTGAGAGATTTGTATTCTCAATTTTTTGATGGCGTTGTCTTTTCCTTGAATTGAGGCTTTCATCTTTTCGATTACAAAAACTGAGTCAAAATCAGGAACATCTCGAGCGGGTGGAGATGTGTTGTTTCCAAAACTTTCTTTAAGGTTTTGATATTTTAACTGCAGATTTAAATGATTTACCTCAAGATTGGAAAACCGTTTTATTAACTCATCATGATTATCCTTTTGAATCTTATCACGTAAATTAGAAAGCTCAACTTCAAGTTCCAGACAACGTGCTTTAAGACTGGTGTGGGCATCATGCATTTCAGTAAAACTAGATACATTAAGCTCAGAATTCGTTGCAACATAAAACACTTCTTTGGACAAGCAGTCAGCAATTAAATTATCATTAGCAATAAGAAGGTTTTTCCGTTCAATCTCATCATGTTTCCTATCTACACCATTTTGGTCAACCTCAGCTTCCAACTCTTCAAAAATATCTTTCATTTCTTTAATTTCTTTAGTTAGAGCCTTTTGAATGCCCTCAAAATGTTCTTTAAGTGTTTTGAAAAATGGAATGACCTCGGTGAGATAACATGCCTTGGTTTGTTCAAAACCCCTTTCCCCTTCAGTGAGCCCCGTTGGTGTAATTCTCTTGTTACAGGTTTTTTCAAAGTCCGAAAAGAGTTGTATTAGTGCAAAAATGTTAATTTTTACTTGACTCTTTGTTGGAAGCACCCTTGGGACAAGCGTTGCAGGTGTATTTGGAGGATACACCGTCAACGCTTTGATTGGCCTTGAGGCTGTGGCCTGCGTTTTGAGAGCTTCGGCTTTCATCTTGTTGAGATCCTTGGACCAAAATATCTGCTTTGGGGTCAATTGTTTCTGTGGTGTGAAAGTTGCTAAATAATTCTCTTTTAAGTAATCATGTGGTGAAATCTTAACTTTCTTTTCACACACTTCTGGGGTCTTCATTTTGTCATTCATTTTTCTCCATGATTTCAGCTTATTCTTTAGGTATCCTTTGATGTTCACTATGGCTAGGACATGATTGGTTTGATATTCATGACCAGTTATAGAGTCAGGCTGAACGTTGCTTTTGCATGGTTAACTTATAAGGGTTTCTTTGTATCCAATAGCAACCTTTTTTTGTTCATCATAATAGGGTTTTGGTTTACACAACATGTGAACTATTTGAAGAGACTGGTCTTGTTTGTATAATTTATCCTCGACCTTTCCTTTTAAACCTTTCATGTCCAAAGATTCTTCAAGGTATTTATTTTCTTTCGGTTTAAAATCCTTTTTCAAAGATGTAACTTCTTCTACCATTGACTTGTTATGGTTAATGGTAGAGGTAAGTTGCAGTTTCTAAGAATGAATTTCCTTTCAAATTTTTTCTTCCTTAATATACGTCCAGTGATACCTATTCTTATCTGATTCATCATCATTTGTTCTCTTTTCAGTTAATTCCAAACTTGGCCCGTCTTTCATATAGTTCAACTTGTTCCTTATATGTCGCAAGTTCAGCAGTCAAGATTTATCAACTACATTGTTTTTGTATTTTTACAAGGCATATTGGGCACTTGTTCAGCATATCATTTTATATCATCATGTATGCTCATTTTGTTACAGAATATAAATTACTTGTACAACTGGCACTGCTTTCCATTACATACTGATCATATGGATCATATTTTACTATCACTAAACACGTATAATCAGCATGTAGTCAACAACGAGTTTGTTGTACAACGTACAGCATACTCGTGTACTTCATGATATTCACAAACAACATCCTGATAGTGATCATTATTGTGTACCTCAGATAGAATGTTCGAATCATAAGACGGACTGGCTTCATCATAAACAGGATCTGCGAATGATAGATTTGCCATAAACATAGTGTGTGCAGTAGGAGCCTCATCAACATCAGAATCAAAAGAATCACAGTCATCAGCTTGAAACACATTATCCACATTGAGTGCTAAGTCCTGAACTGGTTGCTCATCCATATCTTCATCAACGGCATTGGCTTGTCCACCTGCAACAAATAGCAACTGCTCTTCATCCAATGCCACCCCATTCTCCTAAGCTTGCATCAGCAACATCTTGTCTTTGAAGTATTCTGAGTTCTGTGTTTGCTTGGGCTGAGTGCAGTTCCTTACTATGTGGCTTATACCGTTGCAGTTGTAGCAGTTAATCTGCCTTGCTTGACCTGGATTTGCATTCCCAACTCTGTTTTGAGCTCCCCTGGTATGTGCTTAATTACACATACCATTTTCCACAATAACCGGACTTAAATGACCAAAAATGTATCAAAAATACATTGTATTTGTATGTTTTTACTTATATTGTGCAGGAAACAGATATCCGACAAAAGGACGAAAAATCAAGCCACAATGGACAAAACCGAGCACGAAATGGAAGAGCGTGAGAAAGATAAAGTCAAAATCAAAGTCAAAGTCCAAAAAGTCAAAGTCAAAGTCAACCCCGACAAAGTCAACAGTCAATACCGAAGCCGTAACCGAAGAAATTCTTAATGGGCCACCCTTACCCATCTAATGGGCCAGGGCAGCCCATTAAGCTATATTTATCAAGACTTATAAGCCTTTAAGGCTTAAATGGCCCATATCCCTTTTTTATACAAAACAGCCTAAACTGCTAACCTAAGGCCCAAATGCACTTAAAGGCAGTTAGCCCATGATACCCTTTAACATTAACTCTGTTAGTCTACAAGGACTAACCGTGTAAACACACCCTACTCCCTGAGGGGCCATTCTTGCCATCCCCTTAAAACTTTTAACACCACAAGGACTATGGTGGAAATAAACTTATACACGTTGAAGGACCAAAGGTGTCAAAACTCAAAGTCTTACCCTGCACCCAAAACAAATAAACCCCCTTTCCCGCCAAACTTCCCCATCACTCTTCCCTGTCAATTTCCACCTCGTTTACTGTTCCAACCAGCCAAAAACTTCACTCTTAGTCATAACCCCACATCACAAGAAGCCAATTACACCTTGGCAATCCTAGCTCACACCATTGGCTGCAAATTGATCAACGGCTTAGATTAAAGACCTTGGGCTCAAAGAAATTTCAATGGCTTAGATTGTTTTGGAATCTCTCTCACACAAGAAACACAAGCTGCTCTCCCCCTCAGTAAACAAGCACACTTCAAGACTTGAAGTTATAGAGTTTTTAGTATAAATAGGCTAGTGTAGCTTATTTACCTTTTTGTTGAATTTTTGTTAAGTCCAAGTATGTATTAACAAAGTTTGTACCATTTTAATATTGCAATTTAAATTACTTGTCATTTAATCTTTTTGTCATTTAAATACTGTCTTTGTATTTTTTTTAAAGTTAATGAAATTTTTAGCTTATCTTTAAATATTGTCATTTAAGTTACTTGTCATTTAAATATTGTTTTTAAGGTTTTATGTAAGCTTTTGAATCATTGAAAGGTTAATTTAAGCATTTGTTTTCTAATATGTCTAAAAAAATCCAAACAAAAAATAAGCTGTCAAAAGCAAGGAGCAATGTGAATATTGGATGGCCTTGGTTTAGTGCTTCTTGGGAAGCTATAGGAAATGTTTATAAGCTGTTGAGGGCTTATTGTCTTGCCAAAAAGCTTGGACACTTGTGAGTTTTTCTCATTTTTTTATTTTATTTATTTTTTGCTTATTACTGTTCATGTGCTTATTTGTTGCTTATTACTGCTTAATCTTGCTTATGTAAGTTGTTTATGCTTGTGTATGTTTGTTATTTGCTTCTATGTGCTTTGTTTAAGTTTTTTGTTAAAACTGCCTTATTTGCCTTACTACTGCTTGTCTCTTATTGCTTATTTAAGTGCTTATTCTTGTATTGTCATTACTCCTTATTGCTTATTTTTCATTGTTGATATTCTGTAACATCCGAATATCGACTTTAGATAACTATTTAACCCTGTGATTTTTCGGTCTGGGCTTGACTAATAAAGAACGAGTCATCTAAATCAACGTTTTTCACTTTACTCGGACACTAAAGCAATTTGATGTGAAAATGATATTCCAACAACTTTTTTTAGTTTTCCCGAACTGGCAACGAGCCAAAAAGTGCTTTAAACAGTCCGCAAAGATTAAACGAACAACATAAACGCGAACCACAAAATAATTAAATTGTTTTTTATTTAATTATCAGTATTTAAAAAATTTAATAAAAAATTAATAAATTATTCATCATTTTAATAAAAGCGTTGTGATAACGGCAAATGCTCGAGCTTAAATTCATATCAATTATCGGACAAACGAAACCGGTTCACAAAAATAAATAAACAAATATTTTATTAATGTAAAAAAAATTATGAAATATTTATCAATTGAATACTCATCTTTATCAGAAAAATGATTTCGACAAAGCAATGCTCAAGTTTTCAGCGCGTTCAATTGCATCCGTTAAGTCGCTCAAAAACGAGTCCCAACCGTTTTTACCAAGAAACTGATAATAAAGAAATTGACACTTTAGTAACCCTAAACAATGTTAAACTTGCACACTTTTGATATAAAGTTTTAATAATAAATATAATTTAAATAATTTTCATTTAATTTCCATCATTTTAATAACAACACACCCCATCACTCTCCCTCTTTCTCCCTAGAAAATACCGTCCACCCTCCGACCCCGACGACCACCACCACCCCGACGGAAAATATTTTTCCGGCGAAGACCAAAAATGGCTCCTCGTGCCCGAATCTATCCGATCCCCCACCATCACTCCCTTACACAGCGCCTTATATCACCACCATCACCACCCACCGAACCACTCCACAACCACAGCCCCGTGGGGTGCGTTGTGTTTGTGTGCTAGCACCACATAAGGGGTCGCTTTGGTTGTGTTCTCACAAGAAGGGTGCTGTGGTTTTTAATACCACCACCAATGGGTTTTGTTGGGTCCGGGTTTCAGCAAGCAGCAGGGGGTGGTTTCTGTGTCCGGTTTTGTGTGTTTGTTACCACCCGAAAATGTGCGGTTGGTCCGTGTTAAAATACCACTCGATGCCTGTGGGTTTGTTTTGGAGTTGTGGTATAAACCACAAGGGTTCATCGGGAAGTGGGTTCATAGGCCGTAGGGTTCGTATTTGGGTTGTAACAACCAACACCAAGGGGTTGCTTGTTTGGCTGTTATAAATACTAAAAGGGGTGTTTGGTTTAGCGGGAGACACATAAGGGCATGTTTGGTTTGTCTTATAACACCAAGGGGTGTTTGTTTGTTCGGTGACAGCCGCCACCACAAGGGGCGTATGGGTTGGCTGTGGACAGCCGGGTACAGCCGAAAAGGGGTGCGTTTTGGTTCCGGGTCAGCCGCACCAAAACAGCCAAAAGGGTGTGTTTGGTTTGGAATAGATTAGGGTGCGTTTGGTGTTTATAACACCGAGTAGGGTGTGTGTTTGGGGTTGGCTGTTGGGACAGCCGGGGTGCGTCGAGAGTGTTTGGTTGGTTATGGGTTAACAACCGGGAGTGTCGGGTTTGGTTGTCACGGAAACGGGTGCGTTTGATTGTGTTGACACCGAAAAAGGGTGCGTTTAATTTAAAAGTATTTAATTGTTTCATTTGTAGTGGATCGGAAACAAATTAAAATGTGAATGAATCAAATTGAAACTTGTGCGCGGGTCTAGTATAATATGTGATAAATATTAAAACGGTGACTGGATATTAATGTATAACCGATATTAGAATAGTTTAGACGAGAATTGAACCTAAAACGGACTTTGACCCCCCTTTTATAACGTTACTTTAAATCAGAAAATAAACGTAGGAATTCGGGGTTCAGATTTTTATAAGTTAGACTTTGGTATACAAAAATATAACAAAATATATTTTCCGGACGTTTAGATACTAAACAGAGGGACTTCTAACTCCCAATAACAAGAAAACTGGAACGAAAACGAAAATATAACACTTTAGTAGAAAAAAGGTTATTTTTAAAATATAGTTAAAAATGGCAGATTTATTAATTAAACGATTAGCACTTTCGAGTCCGATTCACCTTCCGTCCTAAACACGAAAGTTGTTCGAATGACTTATATTGCCGCGAGTCTTAATCAGTTTTTAAAAGGTTAAGATATAGCGGGGGTCAAAACTAAAGGTCAACGTAAAATTCAACGGATATTTTTAATTATATAAATACAATATGTACGATTTTGAATGATAAAATAAAGTCGTAATATAATAAATTTCAATGTACTCATTTTAAGATCATTGTTTGTTCAAAAAACGGAGGTCTAGAAAAAGTAAACTTTCTTTAAATATTAGAGATAAGTTATATTGGACGAAAAAAGTAATAGTAACATATAAATATACTAAGTATAAGGTTTAAGACGCGCAAGTTGGATTTCCCATCACATGTATAGTATATATACATAAAAAATATGGATGATTTCGTGGTAACTTATGTACGCATCGTTGGTACATAATTATTACGTGTTATAATCAAAACGACATAAAAAGGTCGTGGTCGAGATCGTGCAGATTCAGTTGTGATTAATGATTAATTGATCGTGGTCTTTAATCAATGAGTTCAAAAGCCACGCTTTTTAATCTTTTGAATGTTTTATAACCCGATCGGAAGGGGATACATGCTTAGTCTACAAATTCTTATACTTACTCAGTTATCATATAACAATGTGATGTTTTAAAGGATTTTGTGAGTTTAATAAGCTCCCCACGTTTTACTAGTTTTACATATATTTTTTGGGTGAGAACATGCTTGTTTACAAATGCATTTACATGATTGTAACAAATTGGTTTACATACTTATTTGCATAGCTCGCTATGGGATACATTATTTGACTCATTTTTTGTCACAAATACAACTTTTACATTTGAAATGATTTTTCGGATAACGATTTGATGGCGCCGTGCGGGCCAACAATCATTAACGCCCGGACGTGTTTCTGGAGGAAACAACCCATGATGGGAAAAACTTATTTGAATCACTAAACACTCCCCAATTAGGGTACATACAAGTCCTACGTCACAGCGTCATGACTGTAAGCTCATTTGGAGGGGAGCGCGAAAATTATGAAATAGATCTATTTGTGTGTAGATCCTGTTCTGTATTAAGCAATCGCCGGTAACGAACATTATAGTGTGATGTCCACGCGAATGATATAAAATAGATCTATTCGGGATTGAACACAACCCCCGTTCGGTGACAACTATCACTGGGAACGAACGTTATAACATGGATTATAACGTTGGGACTATAGGGCCCCCCGACAAATACATACTTGGAACATTTTGTTCATTAAATTAACCATGCATTCTTTATAAAATCTTTGGGATAAGATTAGTACTTTTTTGGGAAATAAATTGGTCGTGCATATTTTATAAACATTTTACATGGTACGGATGACACAGGGATACATATATTTGTTGAAACTTACATTCATATTTAAACTAATCTATGAGCTCACCAACTTTAATGTTGACACTTTTAAGCATGTTTTCTGTAGGTAAATTAGATGCTCGGATTTCTTGAAGTGCATTGGAGTCTTTACATTCAAGCTTTTCATTGTGATGCAATTATGGGACAAATGTATATTAAATTCAGATTTTTGGAGTAAATCAACAATGTTATTTTTCAAACGACCCTAGAGGTCGTTCTCATTGTTCTAGCCGCGTGTATTAATTAAAAGTACACCCCATGTGATATTCCGCCTTGCTGTGTTTTATTTTTATGGGGGGTGATACAGATTGGTATCAGAGCACAGTTATAGAGAACTAGGTTGCATTATTTTACCCAAGAGCTATAACCGATTCACAAGTATTTGCATCACATCAAACGTTTTCAAAGTGCATACACCTACTTGCTTATGCGCTTTAACTTCATTACTTGTTTACGTTAAGTGGCTTGCGTGACAAAACATATACATATCATATAATATGTATATCTGCTTTGCATTTCCCTTCGCGTATATCGTAAACGCCTTATTATATAAGATAATTAAATAAATACCAAAATATTTTAAAACATTGTGAGTTGCAACAATGGTCTCATGTTTATATCTTAAGACTTTATGAGTTGCACAATGGTCTTATTTTACTTTCATAGACATTGTGAGTTGCACAAAATGTCTCATTTCGTTCCCAGACATTGTTAGTTAAACAATGGTCTCTAAGAATAAATATTTTTCTTCATAATCTTTATATAATATCGTATTACGCGGAGGGACCTTTATAATACTGTTACATGGGATTATGTATTAAACTAAATTTACAAGGTCATGTATAGGCGTGACTATGTAATAGGATTGATAGATAAGGTAAACGCTAAAGTTGACAATCGTTCATATAGACTTTACCTTATTTAACTCAACCAAGGAACTTATTAATTAATCTTGAACTCATGATTTATCTCGCGTAGCAGTTTTTACTCCCATCATCCAAGACGAGTTTTAACTCCACTCTCCCAACTCATTAGAGCTCTGCATCCTTTATGTCATCCAACATCACCTTGAAAGGTTAAGAGAGTGTACTGCGTATTGCACCGGGTAATTATTAAGTAGGATGA
Source organism: Tanacetum coccineum (assembly GCA_026074375.1). Classification (NCBI taxonomy): domain Eukaryota; kingdom Viridiplantae; phylum Streptophyta; class Magnoliopsida; order Asterales; family Asteraceae; genus Tanacetum; species Tanacetum coccineum. The sequence goes on along the minus strand of BQNB010004457.1, from coordinate 76,245 downwards.
TTTATAATTTATTATTTTGATAGGATGGGAAACGCCTCTTCAGTGTAAATAAATAAATTATAAATCACCGAACCATAAGTTTATCATTTCTTACTTACATAAATTTGGACGCTTCTTTATGTAAATAAGAAATTATAAATGAGTGGGCTTAATGGTATCCGATATGACACGAGTATGAACCCGAAATCGATAATCATCAGAATCCACGTTAAAAGGGTCTAGAGACACAAATCGTGTCTTGCCACTCAACAGAATCATAAGAACCTCGCTTGGAGCTACCTATCTCATTCCTTAATTATTACTTTTGCCCATTGCAAGTCCTTGCAATCACGAACAGTCAGAGGAGCGAACCAGACTGATCAATATCCCGTCACCATTTTGTTATAGTATTGATGTTATGGTCGCTAAATGTTGGGTCCTGAGCGGTCCCGACTGATACAAACTTTATCCCATAGTAAGGCAACTCCCCTTAAAAACTAGATAAACACCTATCGACGAAACATCTAGTCGAACTATTTCAATTCGGGCCACTAGTAGGAAGATTGGTCGCGATACAATCCTAGTACTTCGCCAAGTAAATTGGGTACATACATACATACTCACGTTGACGTAATCATCTAACATTACAGATAGTATAAACGAGACTCCGTCCTCGGACATTTAAGACTTATACAAACATACTCCAACGCGACAACACTTTCTCTCTTTGATGAGTTTACTATAAAAGAATTTTTGCATTCATAAAGCATTTATAACAGCAACAATAAAGCTTGTAATGATATTCTCTAAGAATACCTATTCTAATGGATAGGATATCCTGGCACCTAGTCCAAAGTTTAATAAAGGATAGTAAGAATTCGAAACATCAATATGGTGAATTAAAGTTATCACGTCATGTTCAAATTGCTTAGTAAATCTAAGTCTGTTTCCTAGTCACGAAGCTAAGCGGATAACACAGAATTTAATCTCGGGACGAGATTTCTATAAAGGGTAGGGTACTGTATCATCCGGTATATATTTCGGGAACTTTTAGATAACTATCTTACCCTGTGATTTTACGGGTCCTGGACTTGACTTATAGAACGATCATACTAAAGTCACGTTTTCACGAATCGATACTCTAAAGCAATTTGATGTGAAATGATAATCCAGACAACTTTTCAGTTTTACCCGAGACCTGAAACAGCCAATAAGCCAAGAGTACAATAAGCTAGATTTAATAAGCTTTAAAAGCTTTTATAAAATAAGCTCAAATAAAGACTACCTCTACACTACTCTTACTCCTAGTCCTACTCCTAATCCTACACCTACTCCTACACTACTATGTGTGATTTTCACCTACTAAACTAATACCACCGAATGCTAGAAATGAAATGGGTATATAAAGCCCACTCAAGTTAGGGGTATATTGGTCATTTTGCCCTCTTAAAACCCTCTTAAATCAAATAATGCCCAGATTTCCCTCTGACGTGCCGCATTTATAGCCAATCATTGGCCAATGATTGCCTCAGGATCCCCTAACCTCGTATCTCATCATTAACAACTGCCAAATTCCTTTTTCCATCAATCATAGCACGTCACGTCACCCTTCTAGAAGTCTCGTCGGCTGAACCTCGTACTACAATCATTAACAATCATTGGCTCGGCTAACGAGCCAATCTCTGAACCTCGTACTGATAAACTTGACCTCGTACCTACAAGATAAGAATGCCACGTGGCGGTTGCTGATTGGCCAGCCGCCAGTGACGTGGCAGTGAGGCCTACATGCCACGTCAGCTGCCACGTTAGCAAGTGGGACCCACTTGCTGATGTCAGCTGTCACGTGGGTGGTCAACGGTTAACATTCATTGACCAGTCAACGTTGACTGGGTCAGGTCTGGATCGGGTTGGGGTCGGTGTAACACCCTCAAATCTGAGTATGCAGCGGAATGTTGAATATCCGAGGCGTTACATTATTGGGTCAATAGCACAAGATCTGAGAACGACTACTAAACGTGTCGTTTGAAAAAGATACATTGGATTAACAAAATACTTGTTTGTTACATAAGCTCATGGCTTCAAATAGTTCAACATTAATAGATAAAGATTTCGGTTTATAACAATTGTCCCCAAAGTGTAATAAGACCCCAAATCTTAAGTGTTGACTCTTCATTTATTGACTCCCAATGTATCATCGCACCTCGTGCCTTATTGACCTGAAAAACATGCTTAAAACGTCAACATAAAGTTGGTGAATTCATAGGTTTATGTAAATCAATTGTAGGACCGCAAGATTTCCAAGTGCATGATTAAGCAACAAATGCAAACATCATAAAAAGTAATTACGTTTCCTAAGCTCATGACACCGAAGCTAGACATGTATGAATGCAAATATAAATTTGCCAACAGGTGTCCGTGAATGATGTGCTAACCCTGCAACATCCCAGATTCGACATGGTATGCGTTCGTTCCCAGTGATAGCTAGTCACCCGAACGGGGATCGTCAATCCCTAATAGATCTATCCATAACATTCGCGCCCGCACAATGTAATTCCCAATCACATTTGTGCAATTAACAGTTCATGATCGTGGACATAAAAGGGGTTATGGTAACTTAGGCAAACACGTAATCATGGCATAAAATGTACACTTGCGTCCAGTTTGTAAAACAAAGCATGTTATCACCCCAAGGATGTAAATCATTTAAATAATTGTAAAGCATGGGGCTATGAACTCACCTTAGCCGGTAGTTCTCTGAATGATAACAAGTATCCAAGTAGGTAGTGGATCACACCGTTAAGTACCTAAGTAAGTACGGTCAAGTCTTAGTTTACACATTTAAACTAACGACTCATTGTATAAACTAAATTCCATTTTAAGTTTATATATATACCGTTATCACTTGTGCGGTGATGCACAAGATCATTGTTTTTATAATTTCGATGGTTTCTCGAGAAACGTGAAATCATTATTAATAAATATACTTATTTATTAACTTGTTATTAAAACCGTTCGCATGTTCCGAACATCTTAATGTTCGACCGACTTGTCAAGTGTTTCATCTATTTCACTTTGGTTCTAAACTACCCTTAAGTTTCTAGTTGTTACACTTTTAGTCCCTAGGTTTATAAATATACCCTTTTATATTTTAAACCCTTTTAGTTTCAAAAGTGACATAATTAGTCCCTTGAGTTTACAAAGAGTAGTTTTTGATCCTTATAATTTCACTTAGAAGCCCAAGTCTTAGAATGTGCAAGAAGGTCCATAGAGTTATTGTTAATTCGAAAAGTAAACAAAATAATCTGTTCAAGTTTTGAAAATTTACTTCCTTAGTCCCTCGACTTGTGAAAATTCCATTTTAACTCCGAATCAATCCCAACGAGTGGCATTTTTCTTCGTTAAGCTCGTTTAAGTTTACAAAAAGTGTTTCGGTGGAAAAATAAGCTCATCGAGCTTATTTTGGCTTAACGGGCCTTATTGGGCCCGTTAAGGTCCGTTTAGCTTTTTAGAGGTCCATTATTGTTTTAACAAGTCTAAATGTTCATAATAAGTTTTTATGGGGCTGTTAAGCTTACAATAAGCTCGGTGAGCTTATTGAAGCTTATTTCGAGCTTATTGGGCTTACGGGCCCAATAGCTTAACCCGAATAGATCCTTATGGTTTCCTTAAGCGTTTTAGCTTATTTTCTACCCTATTTAAGCCCAGTACTTCTGTTTTATTTTCTAGCTTATTTATAATAAGCTAATAAGCTTTTGATTGGGCCGGTCTGGGCCTGTTGAGGCCCGATAAGGGTATTTAGAGTTTTAGACTTTTCCTAGTGCTTTTCCATCTTGTAATAAGCCGAATAAACTGTTTCCTTTTTCAGCTTATTTCAAATAAGCCAATAAGCTAATAAGCAACTCAAATGGGCCGGTCTTGGGCCCGTTTAGGCCCGGTAGGGTTTTAAAAGGTCTAGTTGGGTCCATTAGGGTCCGTTAAGCATACCGAGGTCCAATAAGCACTTAGGAGGTCAATTGGCTTATTTAGCTTATCCGATAAGCTAATAAGCCTATCGTTGGGCCTATTGGGCCCGGTAGAGACCCGGCAAGGGTTCTAGAGGTTCGGGCTCAATTCCTTTGGGTCCAATGACTTTGTTAGGATCCTTTGAAGGCTTATAGGCGGTTTAAGCTCGCGAATAAGCTGTGAGAGCTTATTCGTGGCGTATGGCTTATTCTTGTGGACTCGGTAATGGGCTAGAAGGCCCATCAAGGTTTGTTTGGTTCTAAAAGAAGTACGAAGGGTCCATTTAGTTTCTTAAGTCCATTTTAAGCTCATTAAGCCGTGTATAAGCACACGAATAAGCCGTTTAGGCTTATTGTGGCTTTATGGGAGTTTGCATGGGCTACGTGTTGGGCTTGAGTAACAGGCTTGCAAATGGACGGTTGAGTCCATTAAGGGTTGTTAAGGGATCCGATTGTTTATTTATGGGTTAAATGGTTCCGTTTAATTGCTAGTACCAAAGGAATGGTTTTACATTTTCTAAGCGTTCCTTGTCCCGCTACATGCAATCGTTTAACATAACCTTGTAAACTCGCACTACGCGAAGTTGACTTACGTTTTCTTTTAAAAAGTTTCGTTATAGATACTCTTCTATTTTCGCGAACAAGGCTTATTTCCTATGTCGTGGTCCATTCTTATGTATCAAGGTTATTGTTCGCGTTAGCTTTTACGTTTCCAACACTACGCAAGTTATTAACGAATACAACGTGCTCATAACACGTTCATTTCATGTTTATCATGTGTGTTTTCACGCTAGTACATCGCATGCACATACACTTGACTCCTAGGCTAGTTTTCAATAAACGAATACGTACATTACCAAGGAAATGTGTTGCGTGCAACTTTACAAGGAGTCCTAAGCTCTTGGTTTCGAATTGAGAAGCAACCGATTTACACTTGGTCTCAAAGGCGTATGCCAACCTTAGCTTTCAAAAACTTGTTTATATCCTAGTTCTTGAGTCGTGGTATATCCTCTTGACTTCCTTAGACCGTGATTCTCATAGGTTCCGTAAGTCCCTTAGTGGACCAAGTTGGGTCATGTTTGGTTCGGGCTTCGTGAATGACGAGTGGATTAGAGGGTAAGGAGTTTGGTTAGCTTTGAGGGAGTTTAAGTGGTTGGGTGGAAAGTGTATTATGTGAGTTGTGAATGTGTATTTATAGGCAATATGCCTTGTTAACTTTCCTAGTCACATAAACAAACCAAACCGAGCTAGAGGGGGCGGTTTTTGAGGGGTTTAGTTAATCACACATGGTTTTTGTTAAACCACCATGAGTACATGTATTAATTAGCTAGGTGATGTACAAGATTATGTTTAGCTAGGAAATCTTATGGGTTTATGTGTTTGTGGGGATTTACCCGCGGCATCAAGAGAGGAAAAGAAAGGAGTGGGTATTATCCTTTGGATAATTAACTAGTAGGAGACATTTAGGACATGTTTTAATGACTTAGGTGATGTACATGTACCCTTAAGTATTATTAGGGAGATTTGCTAGCTAATGAATCCACATGGGACGATTTTTTACAGTTGACTTGCAAATTTGGGAACCAAGAGGTATTAATTGCAAAAACATTAGTAAATTTTTAAGTCTAGTGTTTAAGATAGGGTATTGGTTTGATTATAGGTAGTTCTAGGTATTTTCCGGGGGTGCCGTCCAAAATGTATTTTTATCGTGATAGTATCCCTTTTACGTGACATTAAAAATAATGAAATACAGTCAACAGACATAATTATTCTCAAACAATTAAATTATTCCTTACTTGGTTGATGCTATAAACTTTAATTTATTGGTGACCGATTTTCATGAATTGGTTATTCCTTAGTCTACGCGATTTAGCTCAAAAGGTAACATTTAGAAGTAAGCGCTAGCGTATAGGGACTAAAATGAAAAAGTGGTCATTAATATAGTAGTAACAATGACATGAAAATGAGAAATGTTACAATAAGTTCGGCTTGAGGGACTCACACACTTAAGTAAGCTAAGTCGTTGTTGATAGAAAATGATCAAAAGGTATTACTGTCGGTACAACGGTGAATTTAGGTATCCAATGGTCAAGGCTTGTGCATATCATGTGGATATTTGTTGTCCTTTGGGGTTGTTCCTAGTCTAGTTGATCAGTGTTGCTTTGCAAAACTTCTTTAAGGAATTATTCAAGTTTCCACCGACTCTTGCAACGAACCTTTTATTAACTCAAATGTTGGATGCGGCATTAATTCTTAGAGACCAGAGTATCAACTTTGAGCCGATTCAACACGAATGCTGAGAAGTCAAGAGGAGTGTCCATTAGTTCATTAAATGACTCACGAGGATCTTCATTCTGAGCTAAAGTGCTTATCCAAGGTTGAACTGGTCCATGTTTAGCAGGCAAAGTCTTGTTCCAATCACGGTCGGGAGTTGGAGGTTTTGTTGGTTTTTGAAACCATTAGGACTGTGATTTCTGTATATGTGTCTCATAACAGGTGATCTTCAAATAATTCTGTGTCTGTATCGAACTCGCTGATGTGCTTGGGGTTCTTCCAAGTCTTCGCCAGCGTGTATTGGTTCCTCTGCTTGAGCAGACTTGCCAGTAGACTTTTGATGAGATTTAGACCCTTCTTTAGACTTGCCAGTTGACTTGGAAGTCTTCTCCTTTGGTGCACTAGTTGACTCAGGTTCTTTTCCAGCTCTTCTTCTCTTGGACCCCCGGTTTGATCCAGCAGAGGGTTCTTCGTCTTCATCCTCATCATCTCGACGTCTTTTAAGCGTGACAGTATCTCCATATGATGCAAGAATGTCTTTGTCAGATTCATAAGCATAAAACCAATGATTTGTAAGATTTTCTGTGGCTACTGAGTCTGTTAATTGATCTGTTATCCTCCATTTTTTCTATGAGAATCTTCTTCAGCTCAAGTTCAGATAGATTAGCTGCTATAACATGGGATGTCTTAGCTTCATTAGAAGGACAAATCAGAACTTCAGCTTCAAGTTGTTCATTTACTGACTTCTTAATTCTTGGCAAAATCTTGGTGACTTGCTCCTTAACTTGCACTTTGACTTGCTCTTTGGTGTTTTCTTATTATTTTCTTCAATTTATTAATGAAAGTCTTCATTGTCAATTGAGCTTCGCTTTAAGTCTGAATGATGTAGTTGAACAACTATTTTACGGCTTCATTCATCATGTTGGATGCGTACGTATCAACAATATATGATTGATGAAACAGCTTCAGCAAATAGGTTTGTTTGCTTGAATTCTGAGAAGTCACCTTCCAAAGCTTTTACTCTATCTTCAAACTTGAATAAGGAACCAAAGGTTACAAGATTTTGTAGGGAGGTACTTGGAACAATTATTGGTGTAGGAACTGGTGTTTGTTGCTGAGGTTGAATGAGAGGAATGGGTGGTGGAGGAAGTGTTGTTAAAGATGAAAGAGGCATTTCAACATTCAAAGTGACGGGAACATCTACCAGAGAAGTTGACTCATTATTTAGATTAAGAATGGAGTCAATACCTGTATCCAGATTAAGGTTGAGCATGTTGGAGATAAAGCCTGATGATACAGAAGAACTCTGCTGTTGAACTTCCGGAGTGACAGCTATTATTATCACATGAGTATCTTCTATGACTTGAGTAGGTTAAACATTAGCTAATAATGCATCCGTCATTTCAGTAACTCTTCCTTCCAGATTGACGTTCACGTCCATGTACAATTCATTCATATCTGCCTTTTCATTTGTATCCTCATCGTCCAGTTCTTCTCCCTCAACATTGTCTCCTTGAGTTACATCATCATATGTTTCATCATTAGTAGTTTCAAAATGAGAAGGTGTTTGAACCCTCAGATCTTAACCCTCTTCATCTTGTCTTTCTTCTTCATCATGAATGGAGAACTTGGGATGAACAAAGTCTTCACCATCATTTTCTGATTCAGTCTGTTCGTTATCATCATATTGACCATCATCATCTTCATTATTAGCATTTTCATCATCGTCTTTACTCAAGCTTACTTCATCATCATCGTCCTCATCACTGGACTTCCAAGAAATCTATTCATCTTCAGATCTATATGTAGGTACATCAGGAACCCCTGGTGAAATACCAGTTCCTTCATTTGCACCTGAACCACTGGCGTAAAAGCTATGGAATTGTGTCTTGCTTTTTTTGGGTGACAATCTTCCATTTTACTGGTTTTTTTTCAAAGCCTCAGATAATGCAATTTCTGATAAAGTCTCTAAACCTTGAGCAGGTTGCTTCTTCTTTCCTGATTTAGCCACCTTAGCTGTAGCTTTGAGTCTTTTACCTAGAGAAGCTGTAGGGGTTTGATCAATCTTCTCCCTAGTCGATCTTCGTACATACTTTGGTTTTGGAATCACCTTTCTAGTAGCAAAATCATGATAAGTCTTGTACGTATCTGACTCCTTCATAGCTTGATTGGTTAGAGTATCAGGTGGTAGGGCACTGTACTTTTGAACAGTTTCATGCTTGGGGATGAATCTTATTGTGGTGAGAATAGGGTCATTATTAGCCATATGCCAGTCCACCTTGTTTCTTCTTGGAATTGATTGATCTTTTGACATGAAGTGGTTGTTGATAACTTTAGTGAATCTAGGATAGTACATGTATTTGTTCTTATTTACCTCTTTGTTTTCGATTTGATAGACTAAGTCTTCCCATAGAAGGTAGACGTAGTCAACATTCTTCTGGTAATACATGCCCCACATGATTTGAGCACGAGAGAGACGAAGTAGACCAAGTCCAGTTACTTTACCACTGAGATATTTGTTGATGATGGTTCCGAATGTTCTCCAAGGTTGAGGTAGAGTTTCAACCTTGACATCAGAGAGTGATTTCATATTTCTGGAGTAGCCAAGTTTTCTGATGAAAGCAAGAATTTCCGGAGGATCTTCAAACTTTTTGCCAGGAAGATTTGGGCAAATCTGAGGCATATCTCTGAAAGTTTCCAGATCAAAAGAGTAATTCTTTTTGTTCATCTTTAATTTGATGCAGTGCTTGTGATAGGAAATAGTAGCCCAGAATTCATGCATGTAGATGGCAGGAACACTTGCAGAGATCAAGAAGGCTTGATAAAAAGGTTTGTGTGAGAAAGAACCGTCCAAAGTACTTGAAAAGTGGGTTCATTGGGCTTGAATGTTATGCTCAATCTGATGTTACAATTCCCAATCCTTAGCGTTGTTTCTGGAAGGGCTTGTGCTGTTCTTTGTGATACTCATGATATCTGCTAAAGTAAGAGTCAATGAGTTTAATATACCAAGTTTATATAAGACATTAGATGACCTTTTCAAGCTATTGGTAGATTAAAGCATTTCATAACACATTGAGAATAATAATCAAGGATGTGTTAACTTAATTTGTCTTAATGGGTTAGGTCACCTTTATAACATAATTAGACTATATGGGAATCTAGTTCATTCTAACTAGTAGGGATTTAGATTAACCTAAGTCTTGTTTTAGTTAACATTAGATTAAGCTATTTTTTTAACATTGGTTAGATTTCAAGATAACCATTTTAAAATTTGCATCTAAAAACACGTTTTAGTTACCTCCTAATTAGAGTATAAGTGTTTATAATATTTTAGCCTATTGTTTCCTTTTAAGTATGATTGAATATTGTGATTAAGTGTAAACTGCGAATTAGTTCAGAACAAAAACTGCGATTTCGGTCCTAGTTAAACTGCGAGTTCGGTTACAAGTGCAAACTGCGAGTTCGGTTAGTAATGCAATCTGCGGACGGTTCCTTTACAAGTGACAAATACAAGTTCGGTTACTCAGTGAAAATGCTGAGTTCCTGGTTCAACAAGTCTGCAAAACTGCGAGTTCGGTTTCAAATCAAAAAACTACGAGTTCGGGTTATAATGGGAATCTGCGAGTTCGTGTCAACATACAAACTGTCGAGTTCGATTCAATAATACAAATGAGAAGTTCATTTCATTACTAAATTGCGTGTTCGGTCAAATTATTGGAGCTAGCGAAGTTCGATTCAAACTAAGAATTACCAATTTGGTTCACAAACTAAAATGGTTCTTAACCAAGTTTTAACATCAAAATTCAGTCATATAGCATCGGAGTATACACATGAACATTTTTTTAATATTTCTCATTGATAGAAATTCATCAACAAATAATATAAAAGAGCTTTTCTAACCATTAAAATCAATTCGCACACTAAGAACAATCATTCAAAATATGGATATCAAAGCACACATACATTCAATAATACTTTTAACATTTATCTAACACAAAACCTACATACTTTTCCTATTAAAGCTCAAGAACGCACATAGACGAAATCGAGAATCACACAAATTCAACAAATGAGTTATCTTTATTAAAAACTTGATATGAACGAGTCATTAGCATCCTTAGAGGAACAAAACCCCTAAATCAATTTTTGATTTTACTCAATTTTAATTTTAAAGAACCCTAATTGAATATTTAGGGTTTTCTTGATCAAGGCCTTATAAAAACATGATTCGATTAAGATGTAGGTTCATTAGGGTGTAAGGAACAAAGTTCAAGACATACCTTTAGCACGAAAATAACTGGAAATGAAGTTGGTTGATGAGGATACGATCGCGTTTGTGGGTTTTGCGGAGAAAAACTGGTTTTTAAGTTGTTTGTGTGTGTGTTTAAATCATGAGAGTGGGTGGAAGGGTTATAAGACTTTTTTAAGTTTTTTACACTTCTGCCCCCTAAAGTTTGAGATCTTTTGTACTTTTCATTTATAAGATTATTTAGGCATATTAAGTTAACACATTGTCACAAATAGTCCTTGTAGTTTTAACTAGCTTACCTAACAACTTAAATTTGCACATATTCTCTCTAAGGCATAAACAAATAACATTTAAGGCACACATAAGCTAACCTTATTTTAAAACTCTCAACTTGACAAAAATGAATATAGTATCGTTGTTGAGGTTAAAAACTTGTATTCTTTTAACAAATGACTTTCTAAAGAAGATATTTGACAGTTTCTCCCCCTCAAAACAAGACCCCGTTTTCTATTTAAAGAAGCAGTAAGTCGTTGCATTTATGATGTTTGAGAAGTTTTGATTTGTCTTTGAAAAGCATTTTCTGATGACTTAATGTTTTACTTTTGAAAATAAAACACCATGAAATAAGATTTCTCTTATTTTAACACATAAGCGCACTGACACGTACACTCATGGTAATATAGAAAGCACGAGTTGTTTTGCAAAGTAAACACAAGCCTTTGCATGGTCATAAATTAGACCACGCTCCAGAGAATAAATTCTCCGTTTTGAGGTCTAGCTTATTCTTTTTGGAATACTTGCATTTAAGATGATGGACCGGGTTGCTATCATAAAATAATTGCAAGGCCATTTTTGGCATATTTTGAAAACTTTTGAACTTCTGCTCGAACTTTATTTACAGCCTCGTATCATTATTAAATGACATTTCTAAGACCGTAAATGTTATCAATTTTCAGAAGACATGCCATTATTACCTCCTTTTATATTCTTCTCATTTTTTTAATTTTTTCTTTGGTTTTCAAAGATTTTATATTTTTGTATTTTGTTTTTATAAAAGTTTTCTAAAATGTAAAAATCTTTTGATATTTTTGGTTTTTTATTTATATTATAATAATATATATAGTTTTATATATATATATATATATAGTTTATATAATATTATATTCATATACATGATTTTGAATAGGCACCCACCCTACCTATTTCATAGCTACATCTGCAATTCTTTCAGGTTTTCTTCGATGTAAACTTCGCATTCTCAGCTTGTTGATAAGAAAATTCAATTCTTTCTTTGCAAGGGCTTTAGTGAGATGCTATCACCAGCTGTGATACTCCGTATTGACAAAGTAAAGCTCTACTACTCCGTTCTCAACTTGATCTTTTATGAAGTGGAATCTGATGTCAATATGTTTTGATCGAGAATGTTGAACATTGTTGCAGCATAAGGCAATAACGCTTTTGTTATCACAAACTATTGGATTTTATTGAATCCAAGGCCTAGATCGCGTAAGCTGGTTAGCTGTGATCTCATCAAGGACTTGAGCACAACAGCAGACAATGGCAATATATTCAGCTTTCGTATAGATATTCGTTGTTAGCACTTTTTTGCCTTTTTGATGACCAACTAACAAGTCTGTCTCCCAATAATTGCATACTTCTAGATGTACTTCGTCTAGTATCTTGGCAACCCGCATGATCAGCGTCTGCATAAGCTGTTAGAGCAATAGAAGAATCCTTTGGATACCAGAGTCCCCTATTAACGGTTCCCCTTAGGTATTTAAAGATTCTTTTTACAGCATGTAAGTGCTTTTCGATAGGCTTTGCCTGATACCGGGCACACATGCATACAACAAATGTAAGGTCTGGTCTACTGGCTGTGAGATTATAAGGTGACCCAATATTCCATGGATAGTGTGTATGGCACTGGCTTTCCCTTTTATATTCTTCATATCCAGTTTGGATTTCTCCACCATGGGAGTATCCACGGGGTCACTAGATTCCATACCATATTTTTTCAAAGATTCTAGAGCATATTTAGACTGGTTTATAAAGATGCCTCTGGGACTTTGTGAAATCTGTAGTCCTAGAAAAAATGATATTTTGCCCATCATCGACATCTTAAACTTTGAACATATTATTTTTGAAATTGGTCACATAGTTCAGGTGTAGTAGAGTAATAAATTTATATCTTCACATTGATTTATACACCTGGAGAATATCTTTACCTTGTCTTATGATTGATACAATGTTGGGAGCACGGTTCTTTAGAGAATTCCTAAGAGAGTAGAAACTTCAACAAAAGATCGTACCATGCGCGAGGAGCTTGTTTCAACCCATAGAGAGCCTTCTTAAGCTTCGTTTACACTGATTCAGGATTGTATTGATCCACAAACCCATACGGGTTGGGCTAACATAAACTTCTTCGCGGTAAGAATGCGACGTTTAGAATGCTGTGTTTAACATCAAATTTGTAGACGATCATATTCTTGTGAGCAGCATATGCCAGAAAATTCGAAATAGCAATCATATGTCTAGCCACATAGAGCAAAGATTCCTCAAAATCTATATTCCATCTTCTTGACAGTAACCACGAGCATACAAAAATGAGCCTTGTTCTTTAGAATTCTCCTATTCTCAAGTTTACCTTGTAGTCCATTTTTATGTTAATTAACATCCACTTTTATCTGACGAGGAACGAGTTCATAGGACTTCAAGAGTCAAATTCATTAAGCTCCTCTTGCATTGCTTCAATCCAACATGATTGAGTTAATGCATCTTTAGAGTTCTTTGGTTCAACTGATGTGAGAAAGGCATCATAGTAACAAAATAAGGCTTGTTTATGGAGTTGGAGTCTTGTGGAAACATGTATTCGAGTTCACCAATGATGTTGTCTAAAGGATGATCCTTGGTCTATTTGGTAAACGTGTTTGAGTAAGGAGCAACAGTGTGCAAAATGGTAGGAAAAACATCCGAAAGAAGATAGATGCTTCAGAAATGTTTTCTAGAATGGGAATACTAAATAACGGATCGTTATTTCAATGTGTGTAACATCTAAGTCATGATTGTCTTCTTCAACATCATTAGGAATGATAGGAGATTGAGTTTCAGGTGTTGTTTGTGAGTTACTAGGTGATGGTGCATCTTGAGTTCAAATAGTGTTGAGGTAGGTGAACCGTTGATTGTAGCCGGGGTTTTGGAGCTAATACTTTTGCATATTGGGGGTTTAAAAGGACGCATGACTCAGGGGTGGCGTGATTGATCAACACTTGGATACAGGGTTGAGTAATTCATTAATAGTGGTTGAAAACAATATCCCTCATCAGTTCTTGATATGGTGGTATAAATGTGTTGATTGAAGGGAGGAACGGGTTGGCACGAGGTCCTGACTGATTGTTGCAAGAGTCATATCATGGAGTGCGGGTCCTAAACTGGTCTGTTCAGAAGCCATCACAGTCAGCTAATCAAAATCTACAAGAATTGTTTTAATGATTCGTCTGATTGTCGGTTGTAAATTTGAAATGCTTTCTTTGTGGGTGCATAGCCAATGAAAATACCAATATTAGCTTTGTAACTTTCCCAAGTTCTCACTGTCACACCTCGTAAGTTTCAGGTCAATATTTTAAACCTTTCTGATTATTTTCTTTGACTTTTTCATGTTACGTTTGAATTGACTGTCTTCGGGAAGTTATCGCCGTAATTCTGAAAAAAACGTCATCGGGCGTGTCCCGACATCGGTTATTAATAAATTTAGGCCTTATATGAGATATTTTAACTTTTCTAAGTGTTTCATGATTTTTAATCACTTCCGATATTAATTTTAGGGTTTTATCTTTTAAATTGCATTTTTCGCGTTTTTGACCTAACGAAACCTCGAAATCTCGAAATCTTTTAGTGGGTAAACTTTAGTTATCGTCCATCTCCATTTATTAAGTGAAAACTTTTATTCATATCCCCTCCTTCCTCTACATATTAGTGCATAACAGCAAGGACCAAAACAGAACCATGGTTCATTTGAAATTAATTCCAAGATCTTATTTTGAAAACTACATGCATGTGCATGAAAGTGACATATGAGGGAGTCACTCTTATGTGTAACCTCCTTATATAACCTCATGCATGTGATACTTACACACTTTTATACTCTTGACTAGTAAATTTTGAACCAAGAATAAGATACATGAACCTTGATCTAAAAACTTGACTCATTTGTCCTTTTATGTTGTCCTGCCAAACACTAACAAACAAACACACAATTTGGTATTAGTGTTGGTCACATGTGGGGGAACATCTTAACCTAAAACTCCTAATTGTCTCGTCCTTTATATAATCCTCACATATAGCAATGTTTAGGTCATTTCATTCACACATAGCCTCACAAAATTTTTCCTCTCTTTCTTTCTTCCCTTTGGGTCACGGCAACAAGCAACAAACAACAAACACATCCATAACTTTTGATTTTTTTCAAGATCCAAACATTCTAAGTTCATTTCCAAGGGTTTCTAAGGTAGATCCAAGTATTGGTTGGTTGATTTTCAAGGGTTTCTCAAGATTATAAATTAGGGTTTCTATAATTTTATAGTGGGTTTTATTGTCTAGTCATTTGGGTTTAGACTCGTGCTTCTCTTCTTGTTTCTTCATTCTTGTATGTATTTTATTGGTCATCTCTTATTCATGCTCTTATTTTCTTTTGGAATATTGTAATGTTTAAGGAGTCCATGTGTTTGTGTTTTACTTTTCGATAAAGAAATGACAAGTATCTTGACATATTTTATAAAAATGGAAGTATTTTATTTGTTGTTTTATAAGTTATGGTGTGTGCGTTTGAAAAGTGTGTTGCAACAATAGAAATGAAGGGATTAGGTTAAGATTTATGTGTGGTTTTGTTGTGGATTAGTTGTGAACGGAGATTAGGCTAGACTAGGCACTATTGTGAAGTTTGGGTGGATTTTGGTTGCGTTTTTGACAAAAGTGCTTGCTGTCCCAAATTTGTTTTGAGGTTTTGAGCGACCTAAAAATGTTTTCATTTGGCGTAAAAGTAGTTTTTGAAGAGCTTATTTTGAATAGATAGTTTTTTACATTTTCGGCACTTAAAATTGGACTAAACGGTCAAGTTATAGCCAAATTAAACTTGAAACATTGTTAGCAAAAACAAATGCAAATAATGTGTGATGTGATAGTAAAAGGGTTTTCGACCACTTTTCAAACATTTTTGGACTTTTCTAAACTCTAGCGAAACATATAGTAACACATATATATAGATTAGCATCATTTGAAGACGTCATTAACATATTTTAAGAAAAACGATAAAGTTACTAAAAATAGTAAGTTTGGTAAAACTTAGCGGATCGGACTTGGAAGTTAAGCGATTATGGTTAGTTAGCGCATTTTGAAAATATAGAAACTTAACAAATATAGGGGACGGTATTAACGTCTTGAAACTAAAAAAATTACTAAAATAGAAACTTTCTAAAAGTAGTAAATGTTTGGAATATAAACGCAAGACTAACCAAAACTTGTAATTGTATTTAGTCATATTTTATTAAACAAACTAAAGCACAAACACATATGGATGTCTTTTCTCTTGAAAGCGTGTCGTACAAGTTTTGGTTATCTTTCGTTTACCTAAGACGCGTCATTTATTTAGGTCGCGTGTAGGACCTTTCGGCTTTATTTCTTCCTCGTTGATTATCGATTCACCACTTGCTTAAGGTGAGTTCATAGCCCCACGTTTTACCGATTTTCAAATGCTTTATACTTTGGGGTGAGAAACATTGTTTGCTGATAAGTGTAGAATACACATATCCATTTATGCCTAAAATAACCCAATTAAACCCAAATCAGACAAAAAATGGCAAAAATATGCTTGTATTTGTGTTTTGTGTGTGCAGGTATGGATCAGTCAAAAATCACAAGAAAGCAGTCAAAAACGGGCAAGCACGGACACGAGAATCAGAAGAGTACAAAGCCGAAGCCAGAAAAATCAAACCGCAGCCAAGTCCAGTCACAGTGGTCAAACAAAGTCAAACACAAGAAGACAAAACCTAGCCCATTACCTTTTTATAAAACCACAAGGACCATTGTTGCCTTTTCTAAAACAATTTATTACACTAGAATTGTTATAAAGAAAGAGAGGGACCATTTGTGTCACAAATTCCAAAGTTTAAAACTTTTCACCCGTTTTCAGTTATAAAGAAGGGCGGGAAGAGATTTTTTACTATTCATTATCGTCTCCACATTTAACCAAGGTGAAAACAAAGGGCAAATGGAGATTGAAGGTGCGAATGGTCAATTCAAGTGGTAAACAATGCAAAAGCAGGGCTAAAGTAGTCTAATCAAGTGCAATCATTAGACACTTAATAAGAGACGACACGTCAGAGCATGAAGAAGCACAATGGAATGTGGGATTTACACTAAATATACTCAGTAAACAAGCACACATGAGTCTCAAACGGATTGCCAGCTTGGCAATCCGTGTGAGCTCATAAGTGATCCGATGGTGTAAAAGATGGATTCAATCATTGAAGGATGATCAAGGGATGAAATGAAGAGGAGCGTCTAACTGATTTTAGCTCCTAGAAGCTTCCTCAAGTGCTATAAAAGAGGCCCTCATCTCACACACAAAAGGAGGAATTTTTAGTAGTAGTAGCTTAATTTAGATTAATTGTTTAGCTTAAGTAAATTTACCTTAAATCGTTTTTAGATAATTGTAATCTCTTTTTCCTAGTATTGTAAGCTGCTTTTAAATCAATGAAATAGTGTTTTATTAATCAATTTTTGATAATAAGTTTTTATAAATCTCAATGGTTGCTACTGTTTTATAAGCTTGTAATAAGCTAATCTTAAGCCCTTATTAGTCTCTAAGCTAATAATTGAGCTCAAAAGTATTAAACATACCTAAACTATATAAACAGTAAATTACCTTAGCTCATGGATTTTGGACTTATGGAAGGGGATTCAATCATGGAAGGAATCCTAAGGATTTTACTTCTAGCTTATTTATAAGCTAGAAGAGCTTGTTGATCTAGCTGCTATGAGCAATAGTCCCTGTTCTTGCTGAAGCTCATTGTAAGTTCTTCTTTAGATTTCACTTTCACTTAAATTTTAGCTTAATATTAGATAATCTACTTATTCTTGCTTTTTTGCTTATTTTACATGCTTATTAGTGTTTAATCTTCTCTTTGTGCTTATTAGTTATAATTTTACATCTGTTTTTAGGCCTTAGTATCATAGAAACTTAGTTATTTAAATTTCGTCATAAAAATCTTTAAAGGAGGGGGAAAGGGGGGGGGGGGGGGAAAATACAAAAATATAGTAGACTAAGTCTTAGATCTTAAGTTTAGCTTAATTCAGTTGTTAGATCATGTTAATTAAGACTATTATAAGCTTCTAGTTAACTGGTAGTTAAGTTTTAATCATTAGATTTAATTTCTATAAGTTTTTTTCAAATCTGTCAAAATCTTAAAGGGGTGTTTGGTTTAAGCTTCTTTGACCACCAATAGTCAAAGTAAACTTTAGATTTTCATTAAACCAGTTTAAATTTCATTTAAAGTTATTAGTTAAAGAGTTTTTATAAGTTAGATTTTAGAAATGAAAAGATTAGAGCTTATTATGCATGTTCCTGCACCAGGGTATTTTTGTAGCTTAAGTTTTAATTGTTTAAATTGGATTTGAGTGATCTAAGTTGTTGTGTGCTCTTAACTCTTGTTTGCCTCACTCATTTGAGTGTTTATAAGTGCAGGATCATCCCTTAGGTACCCTGCACTTTAACTTTGCACTTTTGTAAAGTGCATCAGCAGTACTAAGTTACTTAGTACTGCTGACACTTAATCCCCCAAATTTAAGCTAGCAAAGTTAGGGTTAATAGTTTATCTTTCAGTATTATCTAGACTAGTTATAGCTTAATACAAATTAAGTTTTAGTTTTAGGTTTCTAGCTTATTATCTTAGCATAAAGTTGCTGTCAAAAGTCACTAAAAAGCTTAAAAAACCAAAAAACAGTACTAAGTTTAAGTAGCTTGCTAAATTTAGATTTCTAGCTTATAGGTTTAGAATTTTTAGGTTAGATTAGTAGTTTATAAGCTGTTTACTTAGTTTTCAAAAGCTTAATGGTTAGTTTAGCTTATTGAGCTCCTTAGCTTAATTGGATTTCTTGCACTTTGGCTTATTTTCTGAGTATACATCTTTCATTTCCTTTTTTAGTTGACCTCTAGTAATCTAAGCTTAGATTTCTTTTCACATTTAGATTAAGCTTCTTATAAGCTTTCTAGAACAATTTTCCTTTTTAAAATTGAGCTTAATTCGAGCTTATTGTAGTTGTTTAAGTGGACATAAGCCCAAAAGTTTAAGGTTTCTGGTGCACAACTACTTATATAAGCTGTTTTTTATTTAGGGCTTATAAGTTAGTGTTAGCTTATATTCCTTTTATTAAAGTAGCTTATTTTAGTTTCTTTTATAAGTTCCAATTTTTTGTTTTTCAAAAAATAAAAAAAAAATAAAAAAGTGCAAAAAGTGGGGTTTGCCAGCCTCGAACCCACAACCTCTATCATACATGCCATACGCGTTAACCATTGTGCTTCACTAGCTCATCCGTTATACCTTCTTTCCCTTTAATCTTTATACACCTTTTAAGTTTTATAAGCTAATAAGCTGTTAAGCTTATTTCGTGGCTTATTTTATAAGCCACAACTTTGAACTTAATTTTCCTAGGATTGTCATAGCTTAAGCTATTTTCTGAAATTTTTCTAGAATTTTTACTTTAAGTTTAGTATTTTTAATCTTTTATTTTCTTTAAAATCTTTAAAAAATCATAAAAAATAGAAAAATAATCAGAAAAATAAAAATCTTTTTTATAAAATTTTCTTTTGTCATTAAGTTTGTAGGAAAAATAGTTTCACTTCAGTAGGGTCTATTTTGCAAAAACTCATCTTTTTAAAGAACGGGTTTCGTTCGTGTTCTCGGTTTTCAATTTTAACCCTCGTTTTAACTCCGTTTTCACTCTAGTTTTTTTTTAAACTTCGTTTTTAGTCAATTAGAATACATTTAAAAAGAAAAATAAAAATTAGGTTAAATTTTGTAGAATTTAGGTTTTTGGCCTTAGTTTTAGTGTCCCGTTTTGCGTTTTTGATTAAAATTTTAATTGTTGTTCCTTTTTAGTAGATATAGATCATCAAAAATATCTTTGCTACATTCAAATCAGGATCCGAACCTAAACGTGGTTTCAATTTCACTAGTCATTGGGGATAACGACCCGGGTGATCATACTTACCCGGTTTAATATACGTATATTATATTATATTATATATATTTTTGAGAGTGAATTTTATCAAGGGTAACTTGGTAATTTTCTTAATTACTCTTAAGGTTATATTTTATATATACTTTACGTGTATAAAACTTACACATCAAGTTTTTGGCGCCGCTGCCGGGGACTAGTGTTTACGATTCTTACGTTTTGTGTTTGTTGATTTGGTTTGAAGATCCTTTCGTCCTCGAAAGTTTCATTCTTGTTTTAAAATTCAAAAGTAAAAAAATTATAAAATATAAAAAGTAAAAAATATTTTCATTTTCTTTTTAGTATAAGTAAAAGATAAAAAAAATAGAAAAATCAAAAATATAAAAAAAATCTTCCTTTTTAATTTAGAAATAAAAGTCACCAATTGGTAAACATACCAAAATATAATATTCTCAACGGAGGTATTATCATTTCAATTTCCGAGTGAACTTGTTGGTTCCCAATCGAATAAGATTTAACATCTTTCCATTTGTGGTCTCTACAAGTACGGCTCACCTTGAAAAGCAATTTTCGAGTGCTTCCGTGAAGTAGTGATTATTTGGTTTAAAGTCTCTTCCGTGTAAACTGTTAAAATTCATTGTTTAACAAAAAATTAGTGTAAAGTTTTGCTTTTTTGATTTTTAGTTTTTCTTTTTTATGGCACTCGTTTCGCAATCTCGTAGTACGTCGTCAAACAACAAACTCTTCGGTTGTGAATATTTTTGATTTAGAAAACCTATTGTTGAACAAAACGTTTGTTTCCAATGGCGACAATCATCGAACGATGGCCCAAATGTATACAAGCTCCCATCGAGGGTTATGAAGATGCTTTGTTGTCCCACTGATCAATGCTAACAATTTCGAATTAAACAACCGTTATCAATCTTGTGCAAAAGCTATAAGTTTACGGTAGACAAGATCCCCACAATCACCTTTCCGAATTTTTTTAAACAAGGTCACTTCACGTTTTAGCATCCGAAGTAGAACACTTCGATAAGCTTTTGCTTTTTACTTTTTTCTAGACGGTGAGCCCGAGATTGGATTAGACAAGGAACCTCCAAGATCAATTTCTCACATGGGACGACTTGTTTCATAAATTCATAACCATACTTACCCCTTTCAAAAAACAACTTACTATCGGAATGAGATCATTACTTTTACCAACACCAAAACGAAAGCCTTTAACGAAGCATGGAACGTTTTTAAGGACCTCTTCGTCTATGTCCTCACCAGGCTTCTCGGAACTCCAACAACTCGATATTTTTATAATTCTTTGAATCAAACGATCAAGATGCCTTAGAATTCTGCCGCGGGTGGCAATTTCTTAGACAAGATGCCTCAAGAAGGTTTTAGCGATTATTGAAAGCAAGTCAAAAGTTCGTTACTCCAGAAGTCGGCTAATGATTCATGAGTAAGTCACGGATGCTCCTCTTTCTAATTCTTCGCCTTATAATAAATTCTTCTCGATATGCAAAAATTAGTCGCTTCTCTCGAGGGATAAGATGACTTATCATGATGAATCAAATGAAAGCTTTAGTTGTTACTACTCCTGCACCCGTCAAAGCAGTTGAGGAAGTATGTGTCACTTGTGGATCAAATCACCATTTTAACCTTTGTCCGTTAACTCGAGGTGGAAACGATTTTCCCATTTTTCATGACAACATCCAACAATTTCAACAAACCGCAGCCGTTGGTAATTTTCTCCAAAGAAACCAACCTTCTAATTTGGCAAGTCAAATGAAACCACCGGGTTTCAATCAACCGAATGTCCAAAACAACCAAAACCGTTACCAAGGAACCAATTCTAATTTCAACCAAAACCGTGGAGGAAACTTTAATCAAAACCGTCAAAATCAAGTTTATCAAGCTCCACCATACCAAACACCAACCAATCAACCACCAATCAATCAAGTTTTACCTTACCAACCTCCAACAAATAGTGTTTTGAAAACGGATTTTGAAAGCTACGTCAAAGCAAACGATGCGATATTAAAGAATGTGCAAAATCAAAATCAAGGTTTGCAAAATCAAATGGCAAATGTTACAAGTTTGTTAACAAGCCTTTGCACCAAGTTTGATTAATTTAGGCAATACCAACCAAGCTTCAAGTTCAAGTTCTTTACATAGCAATACACAATTCAAACCCTGGAGGAACGAAGCCAAGGCAATTTTCTACTCGTTAGTAGTGTTTTCATGACGATGACTCCGATTCCACCGGGTGTGGAAAAGGAAATTGAGGTGACAAAGGATTCACGGAGCTATATCCGTTGTGACGAAGACATCCAACCTCCTTCCATTTAGTCCAAGAACAAACAAAGACAAAGAATATTGAAGAACCTTCTTTCATTGCCAACAAGCAAACCTAATTTGCCTTACCCTTCAGGACTTGCAAAAGAGAAGCTCAAAGAAAAGGATGATATCCTAGCTTCAAAGTTTATGGAAATTTTCTGTGACTTTCATTTTGAGCTAAGTTTCGCGGATGCTCTCATTCAAATGCAAAAGTTTGCTCCGATGATTAAAGATGCTTAATAACAAAGACAAGTTGATCGAGGGACCAAACACATTTTGAATGAAATTGTAGATGCGGGGTGGTCCTTAAAAAGCTTCAAGAAAGCTAGGTGGACCCCGGTCGATTTCTCATTCCATTGATTTTTCAGAGTTCTCGATAGTTTTACTTAGCCCTTGCCGATTTAGGTGCTAGTATCATCTTTATGCCTTTATCCATTTGGAAAGCTTCAACTCTCAGGCTTAACCGAAAACAAAAATGGTATTAGGAATAGCCGACCGTATTATTTCCAAACCAACCGGGTGCTGTTGTAGCTGAAATGTTTTTTGTCAACAGTTAGGGGAAATTTTACTTTCCCACGATTTTGTTGTTCTTGATTTTTATAGCCCATTCCTCGAGTTACGTTGATACTCGGGAGAACCCTTTCTTAGGACGACTCTTGCTTTAATCGATGTTTACGTGGGGAGATTATCTTAGGCAATGGGATCAATCGTTAACCCTTAAATCTGTGTGATACACCTTTCATTTCATACAACAATCTCGAATCGTGAAGAAGAAGTTGAATCTCATTGATGTCACTTGTGACGAGTACTCACAAGAAAAGTACTTGGATTTTCGATTTTGTTTGCTTAGACAAATCATTATCCATAACTTCGATCCGATTGTTTCTACTTCATCTCCAACACTTACTCCTTTTGATGAAAGCAATTTTCTACTCTTTGAAGAAGCCGATGCTTTTATAGCAATCGATGATGAACCAGTTTCACCAGTTTTCAATGCTACTTACTTTGATCCGAGGGTATCTTCTCAATTCTTGATGCCACCTTCTTCAACAGTGATTCATGTACCTTCACCAGACCAAGGAGATTACTCACCCGGAATTCAAAAAGATCTTAAAGTTGTTGAACCAAAGAAGTCTTCAGTCGAATATGCTACTTCTTATGAACCAAAAGATGAAATTCCCGAAGTCGAACTTAAAGAGTTACCTCCGCATCTCGAGTATGCGTTTTTATTTTAGAGATAATAACCAAGCTTCAGTCATTATTTAAAAAGATTTAGCCAAGAAGAAAAGGACCTTCACTCATTATGTTCTCAAAAAACCAAAAAAACAAGCAATTCGCTTGGGAAACTTTCTGAATACTCCGAGCAATAGATCAGAGTTTTGCTCTCACAAAATCTTTTGGAAGATGATTTCGAACTTAAGTCCACATCAAAGGAGGGTTAACCCTAAATCACGACGTCATCAAGAAAAGAAGTAGGAAAAACTTTTTGACGCTTTGGTATTGATTATCCGATATCGGATAGTCCATTGGGTTTAGTCGGTCCATTATGTTCCTAAAAAGGGTGGTTTGACCGTTGTCATAGAACGAAGAAAATGAGCTGGTGCTACAAGATTAGTTACGGGATGGAGAGTTTGCATCGACTATCGAAAGTTGAATGAAGCAACTTGTAAAGACATTTTTCGTTACATTCATGGACAAATGTTAGAGCGATTAGTAACTGGCAACGAGTTTTATGTTTATTAGATGGTTTTTCAGGGTATTTTCAAATTCCTATTGGATCTAAAGATCAGAGAACAATATTTAAGTGTCCATACGAAACTTTCGAATACCGTCTTATGCCATTCGGTTTGTGCAATGCTCCCGGGTACTTTCCACATTGTATGTTTTGCCATTTTCACGGACATGATAGAGAAAACAATGGAGGTTTTTATGGACGATTTTTTCAGTTTTTGGAGATTCTTTTCTCCACCGTCTTGCATTTAGATAAGAATGCTTAGAAGGTTTGTGAAGAACAAATTAGCACTAAATTGGGAAAAAGAAGCCATTTCATGGTTAAGAAGGCATTGTTTTAGGTCACAAGATCTACTTGAGGAAGGGAATTGAAGTCGATAAGGCCAAAGTTGATGTAATTTCAAAGCTTCCTCACCCAACAATCGTTAAAGGAATTACGAAGTTTTCTTGGGCATGTGGATTCTATCGAAGATTTATCAAAGACTTTTCCAAAATCTCTTGAACCATGACACGTCTTTTAAAAAAGAATCACTCCTTTCTTTTTTTCGGAAGATTGGCATTTCCTAGCCTTTCAAACATTGAAAAAGAGTTGAGCGAAGCTCAATTCTCATTGCTCTAAATGGGGACAAACCTTTTGAAAATCATGTGCGAGCAAGTGATGTATGCAATAGGTTGTGGTTAGGATCAGATAGAGGATTGAGAAGCATTTATGACCAAATTTCATTACGCTAGCAACGACGTGACTGAAAGCAGAAGAAAGTAGAAGAACACAAATTACACAACAAACGAGAAAGAGATGCTTGCAGTAGTTTACGCTTTGAGAAGTTTCGATCATATCTAATCATGAACAAGAGTGTTGTTTATACGGACCACTCCGCTTTGAAATACCTTTTCAACAAGAAAGACGCCAAAGCACGATTGCTTCGATGGGTCTTACTTTTTCAAGAATTTGATTTTAAGGTTATCGATACCAAGGGAGTGAAAACTATGTAGCCGAATCCCTCTCTCATTCTGGAAAACCCTTATAAGAATGTTTTTGATCAAAAGAGATCTATCGAGACTTTACCTTTGAGACTTTAAGTGTGTTTCTTCCAAAGACCAAAGTACCCCGTGTTTTCGCCCCGACTTTCTAATACCACGCGAGGAAATTATAAAAAAAGAATGTCGACTCAAGGAAAATCAAGTTCTTTAAGATGTAAAAACATTATTTTGGGATGACCCCTATCATTTTAACACTTGTGCTGGATAATAATCGAAGGTGTTTGTTGATGGCAAAGAGCTTCGGAAATTCTCGATTCTTGTCACCTGTGGACCACGGGGGACACTACGGAGCCAAGTTACCGCCAAGAAGGATTTTGATGCGGTTTCTTTTGGCCTCAACATTTTTAAGGATGCTTTCGAATTTGTCAATCTTGTGATGCTTGTCAAAGACAGGCAAAATCTATCATCTGTGATGAGATGCCTCAAGTGCAATTCAAGTTTATGAAATTTTTGATGTATGGGGAATTGATTTATGGACATTTTTCTGTTCGTCTTGGTAGGTAACCAAAATATATTTATAGCCGTCGATTATCTTCAAGTGGCGTGAAGCGAAAGCGCTCCTACAACGATGCTTAGGGTAGTGTTAAATTTTAAATCCCTTTTCTCCCGATTCGGGATTCGGTGCTCCGTGAGCAATCATAAGCGAACGTGGGACACATTTTTGTAACGACAATTTGATAAAGTTATGTCTAATATGGTGTCAACCATCTGTCTTTCGACTCCTTACATCCTTAGAACGACGTGGTCAAGTGAAGTCACGAATCTGAGGTCTCAAATTTTTTTTTGGAGAGACGGTAGAGAAATCGTGTCCTCATGGTTCGACAAACTAGGATGATGATTAGGGCTTTTTAGAACCGCTTACAGACTCCTATTGGACTGCACTCGTATAGATAGTCTATGGAAAAGCATGTTCACTTACAGTTGAACTAGAAACACAAAGCGTATTGGGCTCTTAAGCATGGCCTAACTTTCGATTTAAGATCGCGGATGCGATCATCGAAAGCTTCAAACTCAATGAACTCAAGGTGCTTTCTGTGATCAAGCTTATGAGAATTCGCTAATCTACAAGGAGAAGACAAAGAAACTTCATGATTCCAAGATAAAGAATCGAATCTTCAATGTTGGTGATCAAGTTTTACTTTTCAATTCCAGATTAAAGATTTTCTTCGGAAAGCTCAAATCCCGATGATCCGGTCCTTTCACTATTACTGAAGTCTATCCTTATGGCACTGCCAAGTTGTCTCATGCCGACGGTTCGAATTTCAAAGTCAATTATCATCGTTTGAAGCACTACTATGGAGGGGATACACCACCATTGGTTATCCCGGACCTTCAGACTTTCCCTAAGGACAACTAAATTCGGGGATCGAGTCGAGCTTGCGACTCGGTGACCAAAAACAAGCCGCTTCGTGGGAGATCACCCCATGCCTATCCTTTTTCTATCTTCTTTCTATTTTCTTAAACTAATGTGTTGTGTTGAGAGAGGCTTGTACTCTTTCCGATTTCTCGATGTTTGTTGCTTGTTTGTTGTGATTTTTGTAGGATCGAACCAACAAATTCTTTGAAGCCTCTCGTGTCCGGTTAATTTGTCCCGTTCTACTCGAGCTTCTCATCCTTTGTGTGAAATTAGTTTGGGGAGATCCATATCCTTTCATCATTATCGATTCACGTCTATCTTTGCATACCTCATAAACGGCTTAGATTTTCGTAGAGACCCGACTTTAAACATTGAGGACAATGTTTCGTTTTAGTTTGGGGAAGGGAATCTATCGATTTGATGTTACCTGCTTATTGTTTTGTTCTCACGTACCCGTTTTCCCACAAAAATAGCAAAAATTTTAAATTTTTAAGTTCTTATTTGTAGGATAAAAAAAATAAAAATAAAAAATAAAAAAAAAGTGTTAAGACACGAATGTAGGTTTTCCGTTGGTAAGAATAAGAAGTAATTTTTGACCCGATCGTACGTGTTGAGTTCTAGCTTTCTCCCTTAACAATTAATGATGATAGTTTGTGCTAGTCTCATGTAGACTTTAAACATGCTAGACTTGAAATCGTTAGTAAATGAAAACTTGTGCTAATCTCAAGTAGATTTTAAATATGCCGAGTTGGATTTTATATAGGCTAAGTATTTGCGAATTTCTTTATTAGAGATTTTAAATTGCAAAGAATAAGAGATGATAGTGTTGATTACGAGTTAGGATGCTAAACAAAGTTTATTTGGAAAACTTAAAGGCTTATAAGAATAACTTGTGGTTTTTCTTCCCCGGAGTTCTTAAAATGATTAATTATACGTGTTCTCTTTAATTTTTACAAATTAGAGTTTTACTCTTAAAAGTCTAATCAACATATTCAGAGAAAAAGCTTTATCGATGATGAAGTCAAACATCGTTGGTAAATAAGAATTTTAGTTCAAGTTTATACTTTGGTTTTCTAAAATAGTAATATCATCAACAGCTATAGCAAACACCTCCTCACCAGCAGAAACATTTACATCATTAACACTAACCAGGGTAATTTCTTCATCTGCATTAATATCATCAATCCTCCTATGTTTGGATGCATCCTCACCTAAAATTTATTTAATATCAGAGGACTCTACCCTAGCAGTCAAACCAACTTTGTATAATCTCTTAATCTTATGAGTTCTTAACCTATTTTTCTTTTTAAGATTCTTGACCCTCCTTTTCAAACTAGCAATCTCATTATGTTGAGTGGTCTTTATCTTCTCCAAATCAAGAACCCAGTTTTGTAAAGTGGTACATAATGCCATCAATTCATCAAGTTTAAGTATATCCTCATCACTTTGAAATAACAATGCTACTGCTCTAACCTTCATGTACCGCCGAACATAGGGAACACGCTGCACTAACCAAACACAGGGCTAGGAGACTTTAGATACAAGGTATCCTGAACTAACATCATCAAACTGGGAATAACCTCTCTCTCTGGTAAGACACCAACCTCCGCTCATCAGTTATCTCGGAGGCCAGTTAAAGCTGCGCAAAGCTTCAACTTCTCTGTCGTCACCACCTTGGTGAGCATATCTACAGGGTTCTTTGCTCCAAGAATCTTCTTCAAAGATAACATCCCTTTACTTACCAATTATCGGATATAGTGATATCTTATCTTGATGTGTTTCGTTTGACCATGAAACACCAGATTCTTCACAAGATGAATAGCACTCTGGTTATCACAAAACAAAACACACTCTGTTTGGGCTCTATCTAACTCTTCAAGAAAAATCTTCAACCATACCAACTCTTTGCCAGCCTCTGTTATAGCCATATACTCGGCTTCTGTAGTTGACATAGCGACACACTTCTGAATTATAGACATCCAACTAACTGTTGTACCACCCACTGTGAAAATATAACCTGTAGTACTCTTGCCTGAATCTAAGCAACCTCTATAGTCTGAATCGGAGAATCCTTCTAAAACAACCTCTTTTTTGCTGAAACAGAGAGTATCATTTGAAGTACCTTTCAAGTAACGTAACAGCCACTTGACAGCTTCCCAATGCTCCCTTCCTGGGTTAGACATGAATCTGCTAACAACTCCCAATGCATGAGCTATATCTTGCCTTGTACACACCATGGCGTACATCATACTGCCAACTGCTGAAGCATAAGGAACCTTAGCCATTCTTCGTCTAGAAGCCTCCGTCTTAGGTGCTTATTTCTTACTGAGCTTAAAATGGTCTCCCAAAGGCTGATGTCTAGCCTCTGCATCCTTCATATTAAACTCTTTTTATCAAAACAAGATATGTTATTTTCAAAGAAAATTTTGATAAATCATACCAGTTGTTTAAGAATCATCACCATCCTTTAAGTCGTCCATAAATAACCAATATCAATGTGAATAGCTATTTTCACTCTCATCTCAACTTCCATACCAGATCTAGCAATCCTGAACATCACTCTCTTGATAGAGGAATTAGTTTCTCTATCTGTCATCATATGAAGCATTGTGACCAGCCTCTAACTCTAATTGAATGTACAACCCGAAGATTCATTAAGTCTCCATCTTATAATTTCCAATCTTCTTGATTCTTCCAGAAATCATCATCACTTGTTGCAGACGTCTCCCAAATGGTTGTAAGATCACCCAGAAGTATCAATCCTAACCCATTAGTGATTATGCTTATAATTGTCTGAACCAACCAGATGATCGAAGATATAGATCTTGTCTATGCAAAATGTTGCGTTATCTCCCACAGAGTGTTGAAAGCTCTGAAAATGATAATTCCGCTTCTAAAAAATTATGAGATACTTCCATCGGGTTGAGTCCAATGACCTTGAATTCTGAATCATAAGATAATTATCTGCTTTCCAGGACTCCTCTATCTTGTGCACTCTCCTCAAAGTCTACAATCCTAAGATAGTTTCTTGAGCTCATCATAGTCTCGGTCCTCAATTTAAGCTTCTTTGATGGCTGTTCTTCTGTAACTCAGTAGCTTTACCACTATCCTTAAGAGTCTCTTGCATCTCTCTCCTGTAACATCTGCTTTTTCTTTTTCTGAACCATTTGGAATAAAACCTTAAAAGAATCTTTGATGATTTCTAGGAATTTTAAAAATACAGTTCCTTCATTTGATGGATACTTAGTTTTTTTGTAAATTCTTGTATCCTTAATTCCTTTAAGAAGCCATCATTTGATTCCGTTCTTGTGCAAGAAATGTAGTTTCTTCGAAATATCTTTGGGTTTTTGGCTTTCTTCAAAACTTCCAACCTTATTTTCTCTCTTCTTCTGCAGTCCCATTCTGCTTGAAACCTTTCTAGCAACTTCCACATCATTGTATCTCCAAAGCTCTGATATGTTGAAGATTATTCCCATCTTTTTGGGCTCTTCAACCAATATCCCTTTGCCTTTTTCTTTTGGGTCAGTAGTTTGAGTTGGTTGTTGAGGTTGAGATTGCATAGGACCAGGAATGCTTAAGCCTCTTGGTCTATTGATATTGAGAGGGATATCAGCAAGAAATTCATCATCTTTGAACTGTTCTTCAGGCTCTTCTTCTTGAGTTGGACGAATTGGACTTGAAGGACCTGCTTCATCATCAAAATTTAAAGTCCTTGGAGTAACAGCACTTTGTCTAGCAGTACTTTGAATCCTCTCCAAATCCAATTCTTCAGTATCCCCACTTTTTACATCAGAAGTATCCTTTTCTTCTTCAATAATCACCTGTTCTGTTTCATCACTCTTTCTTTCTTCTGTTTCATCACTCTTTCTTTCTTCTGTTTCATCACTCTTTCTTTCTAAGTCAGCAACAACAGCATCTGTAGCATCAAAATCTTCATAAACAAAGGCTGTATGGTTATGGTCATCTTGACCATGCTCATCTTGATCATGATGCTCTTCAGACAAATTACCTTCATCTTTATTCCTCCCCAGTTTGACTGAAGACACCTTCTTCTTTTGCTTTTTGCCTCTTTTCTTAAGCTTCTGACTTTTCACCCACAGAATGAGCTGTTGACCAATATCTTACCACACTTTTGACAGTTTCTTGAGTTTGGCCTTTAGCTTGTGAATCTGTTTGGCTTGAGAAATGGTTTGCTTCTTGAGCCTCCTAACCTCCCTGTTTAAAGCATATAGATCCAAAAGTCCCTCATCTCCTCCAGATGTTTGAGACGCATCTGTGGGAGTATAATCATTGGGAGATTGTGGAATATCAGCAGCACCTTGAGCTTCAGTAGTACCTTGGAAGTCAGCAGTAAACTTTAGAATACTAGCTGAGCAGCACTTTGATAGAGGTATTTGAGCATTAACCACGTGGAGAACTTGCAGTCCTTAGAATTATACTCTCATTATGTGCTTCCTCATGCTGCTAATGCTTAAAGACCTCTACATTGTGGAGTCTAAGTTGTAATCCTACCTGAGAACATAGACTATTTCTTCCTCATAAAAGTAAAGGTACCTTAGCGGGAATAGTAAACTAATTTGAAAATTCTGAGGTCTGGTGCCCCCACAATTGCTTGTTCAAAATAGTTAAAAGAAATCTAGATACATAAGAAAAGGTTAACCATTGGCAAAAGGTCCTAGCAATCCATTCATAATCCATCAAAGAAAAATTGAACATTTAGGTTAGTCCTAAGTCCTACCAAGAGCTGATTTATGTTAGTTCCCAAATGTTTCCAATTGATTGTACTCTTAGACTAAGACATGAAGTAAGACATGAACTAAAATCCTCTACTGTGGGCTAAATAGAGGTATAGAAA
This sequence comes from Tanacetum coccineum, assembly GCA_026074375.1. NCBI lineage: Eukaryota > Viridiplantae > Streptophyta > Magnoliopsida > Asterales > Asteraceae > Tanacetum > Tanacetum coccineum. The sequence goes on along the minus strand of BQNB010004457.1, from coordinate 45,199 downwards.
AAGTAAGTTGCCCAAATTACCCCTCAATAGCCTATGTCTCTAAGCATTCCCAAAAACTTGCTTTGGAAAACAGTCAACGCCATCAGCATCATCGAATAAGTAGATCAAGCCCGAATGTTTCTCTGAAATCAAAACCCGTTTCCAGCTACCAATTACGCGAATATGAGGCACTTCGTAATTGAGCTTAGAGAACTAGGAGCCAAAAATTTGTTTAAAGCCACGGACAATTAGATCAGATCAACTAATCAAAGGAAAATTTAATTGAGCATACCAGTCGATAATCAATATTGATGAAAATCAACATTATGCTCAGTGCCTTCTCCAACAAGCAATCATGTTATGTTTGTTACAGGTGCAATATTGCCATTTGGAAATGAAAATTGATGTGCGTTCCGGAGGTTGTAAAAAAAATTGAGATTAAAAAAGAAAATGAAATTGAGGAGAAAAATGCATTCAGTTGAGCACTAATAGGTTGCGTCGGCTACAACGAAAGTTATCCATTGAGTAAATACATTTTTATCTCAAAAACAGTACGTTGACCGTTGACCGATACTTATGAACATACTAGTTGTCTAAGCAGTTACTTTCTAAACGAGGCAGTACATTGAGTGCTAAGCAGTACTTTCAACCTAAAAAGCTTTCTAACTTAAATTTATCAATCACAACCCTGCAATTTTTCAAAATATCTCTTCAAATCATTAAAACTTTGAATAATCATTCATATCCTCCCCTTAAGCGTAACACTAATGCTTCCAAAGATTCTTTCTAACCAGAACAGTACGTCACTTGAATACCAGTACTTTACATGTAGTCCTCCCCTCAAACGTAGCTATGGGTTCATCATACCAATGGTTACCACCAAAAAGTTAAATCTTGCCAAGTCAAAGCCTTTGGGTGAAGTAAATCCTCTACACTGTCATCATATGTACCTTGACCCACAATATGAGCCTCTGCTCATAACAATCTCGGATAAAGTGATGTCGAATCTGAATATGCTTAGTCTTTGAGTGAAGAACATGATTCTTCACAATGCATATGGTACTCTCATTGTCTATATGGATTTCAGTGTTCATGAAGTTAAATCCATAATCTAGCAGTTGATTTTGCATCCAAAGTACCTGAGCACAACAACTTGCAGCTGCTACATATTCTGCCTCTGTAGATGATATAGCCACAATTGTTTGTTTCTTGCATTGCCAAGAGACCAGTCTTCTTCCAAGATATTGACATCCTCCTGAAGTTGATCGTCTATCATGATTGTCCCCAGCATAGTCACTGTCTGAAAAAGCTTCTAAATGAAAAGGAGAATCCTTAGGATACCATAAACCCAATTTTGGTTGATGTTTGAGGTACCTAAAGATCCTTTTTACAGCATGCATGTGAGAGACCTTTGGAGTGACTTGAAACCTGCACACAACAAACAGCAAACATTATGTCGTACTTGAAGCAGTTAGTACATAACAACCCAAATCATATACCTATAAAGATATCATCAACATCTTCACCCTCTTCATCTTTTCCAAGAGATTTTAATGAGCTTCAATTGGGTATATGCGCTTAATGGTCGAAGTCAAATTAGTTGAGAATGTCTTTCACATATTGTCTTGACTAAGAAAAATACCAGCATAGTTTGCTTGACTTGAAGCCCCAAAAGAAATAGTTCACCCCTTAAACTCAATCTAGAATTCCTTTTGCATAAGTTCTTCAAATCCTTCACCATAGAAGGCTTTGGTAGAATCCAAAAATAATATCACAACTTAAACCTGTACCAACATGATATCTCTTTTACTCCTTCTTAAATAAACAGAGGTTTTATCAATAGCCCCCTCTCCTATATTCCATGTTTCAAAAAAAAGTGGAATGTCTATCAATACCATGCTCCTTGGTGCTTGAATGTAACCATAAAGTGCCTGACTACTCTGTAAGACTTTGTTTGGATGAGCAGGACTTCCAAACCTGGAGGCTTTTTTACATACACATCACTATGATGTTCCATATCAAATGCACTTTTGACACGCCATCTGAATAGACATAAAAGCCCATGAAAGATGCAAATGCCAAAAAGAGTCTATTGCTTCAATTCTGGCAACTGGCAAACAAAACTCTTCATAAATCCACACCTTCCTCTTGTCTGTACCCCTTGTGCAAGCCAGTTCTTGCATTATTCTTGATAATATACCCACCGTTTCATCCCCCTCTGTTTTCTAAATACCCATTTGGTCCAATCACTCCAGGCCACTGGTAAGCCACAAATACCCATACTTTTGTACTTGAATTGAAGCATTCTCTTGCATCTCTTCATCCAACTTTCATCTGCTAAAGCTTGAGAGACTTTCTTGGGTTCCTCTTGAGATAAGAAACAAGCAAACAAGCATGTCTGCTGATCTTTGTGGTTAGTTCTGTTTTGCTTGTATATAAAAGACAGCAATGCTTGATGTTGGTCAGAAGCACTCTCTTTAAGTTTTCTTCTTGTTAGAACCCCAGCAGTACTTTTGCCAATAATCTGACTCTGAGGATGATTCTTATGAATTCTAAGTATAGGAGTAGAGCTGACATCAATGGTGTGATCCATGTTTGTGTAACAAGGTGCTCCATCCTTCTTTCATTTTCTGTAAATTTCATCATCAAAAGAATTTGTAGATAAAACACCATCTTTTTGAAACAGTCCATCATCAAATTGACAAATTTCTCATATGATCATCATCAGCAAAGGTTTCCATTCTAGACGTATGAGGTAGATTTAAGTCACTGGAAGGAAGAGAATGATGTCCTACATCAAAGAAACCTGTAGATGTATTACCAGTACGTTGAGAAGGTGTGTTAGCAGTACTTAGAGTTAAAGTATTGTTGGCACTTCCTTTTCCCTTTTCAAGTGCTATTCTCCTCTTTTCCTCTTCAAAAAGCTTCCTTTGACATCCATTAATGAACTTTAGCAATAAGATTCTTGATGCATCAAACTCACAAGCTCATCATGTAAGAGCGTGTTCCTTATAGGACAATGGAAACTTTCTTTGTCAGCAGACGTTCCCTCTAAATCTTATACCTGAACGGCAAAATTAATTCTGGACCAAAACAATAAACTGCTGGTGCATACTAAATACTTCATATCATCAGAAGTTGTTACTTTTCCTCCTGAAATTCAGCATAGTTTTCGTCCTTAACATTATTAATATCATTAAGGAGTTAAGAAATCATAGATCAAACATCCAATCGGACCATTTTCTCTTTGATTCTCCTATCCTCATGAAATCTTAATGAACAGTCCCCTGAAACTTTTCTTGTTACCACTTTAATATACTCTAAAACCTTGCATCTAGTAGAGAATCCCAACCAAATAGCCTTCTTCTGGACTTGCCATCAAACTTACCCCAAAGATCTAGGGTATAAGTATTAGTCAAGAGGACATCCTAACGGCCATGAAACTGATGTTAGAATTCGCCTATCAAAATTTCATAAGGAGTCTTTACGAAGTTTAGTCACCAAAACTCTGTTAAGCACATAACAAGTAGTATTGACTGCTTCAGCCCAAAACTGAATAGGTAAAAGTGAGTCTGCTAGCATAGTTCTAGCCACTTCAATGAGAGTCATATTCTTTCTTTCCGCAACAAACCAGTTTTGCGTGGAGTCCTTGCAATACTATATTCCTCTTGAATTCCTTTCTTGCCCAAAACTCATTCATAAATGATCTTTGAACTCTGTTCCAGTCCACGACCTTATGGTCTTCACCTTATGTACTTAGCTTGTTTTCTAAACCCACAATCAATAATGAAGCATATCATATGTCTCAACCTTTAAAGCCAAGAAAACACCCACTGAATTACTAGCAACATCAGTACACAAGCAGTATCTTTTTCCTATTTATACTCTCTACTGAAACAGGTCCAAATAAATCCATATGGACAATTCTAAAGGTTCTCATGACTGTTCTTCTCTTCAAAACTTTCTGCAAGAAGCCCTGTGGCGTTTAACCCCTTTCACATGCCCGACATGAATCTCGAGCCTGAATGCTTGAAGTGTAAACCTCTACTCAAAATTGCCTTTAACCAATTTTTAATATTTTGAGAGTTAACATGCCCTAATCTTCTGTGCCATAAGACAGCGTTCCATCTTTGGTTGCCTTTGCAACCAAACAAGTATACTTCCCTCCAAAGGAATGATAATTCTTTAGATCAGACTGTATACATCATTCTTTCTATACTTTAAGTATCACCAGATCTACATCAAAAACTTTAAATTTGCGGAGATAAGATGAGACATTCCTTATTAGTGAAGAGAACATTATGCTTCTTATCACAGATTGAGAAAACAGATAGAGATGAACTTAAGCTCCACCACATAGCTGTCTTTCCTCAAAGTCTATGCATTATGTCTTGATCTCCCTTTCCTGTATTTCTTCCTCCGTTAATCATTTCCAAAAGGCCCATATCCACATTCTGAATTACTTTAAAATCAACAGCTTGTCCTTGTCTCCTGTCATACTTTCAGAGCAACCACTATCAATTATAGCATAATCTTTGAGATCTTCTTCTGGATTGCCCTGTACAAACAAGTTTAAAGAATTAGACTCTTTTAGGGACCCAAGTCATAACTGACTTGGATACCCCTAATGGAGTTCACATACCTCAAGTGCTTGAGTGTGAAGATCCATTATACCATTCCACAGAATCCTAGATAAGCACTTTTGTCTCCCATGATTGTGTTGGATGTACATGGCACTCCGTTTGACACTCACATTTTGTGGAAGTACTAGCTTGATCCAACAATATGTCTTTCATAACCCAGATAGATTTTCATCATTTTCTTTGGTCTTTGTGGTCCTGTGAGGAGTCCTTGTGTAAAGACCTTGATTGATGGTGAAAAACTTGAGGCTCTAAGGTCATATATTATCCATCCTTGGGATAATAAGGTCTACCGAGTACTTTGTGAAAGTACTAGCTTGTGGTACTCTCTCGGTCCTAACAGGACCTTGATAAAACACATTAGTATACTTTTGAAAGGTACTGTTTTTGGGTCCATTTTTGTCTGGTCAGTACTTTCAACCCTTCTCTTGTAATACTCTGCAGATTGGTGATAAAAAGACCACGTTTGGTAGGGTACCAAGAGTTTCCTGAGAAGTTACAATGGTTACACCTTTTGATGTGTAGTTTCCAACCAAACCAGCCTGGTCGTTCCCTTGAAACCCAGCATTCCCTTAGTTTATGGTTTGGGTTTGTGGAAGGCTTCTTTGTGTAGGTCACAATCTTTGATTAGGTGATCATGACTGTAACATACAAAACAGTTTAAACCCTCTTTGTGCCAAGTCCCCTTTCTAATCCTGTGACCAACACTTATTAGACAGTAGGTGACTTGTTTTCGAAAGATGTTTCACTACTTTCTGAGTTCAAAACAGTTTTTCTTTGAATTTCCTGAAAAGTTTAAAGCATCTCTTCATCATCACTATCAATCCCAATCCTCAAAAATTACTTTATTACTAATCAATTTCAGGGTGACTAGACTTTGTATCTCTTGCATAACGACCTCATTCCTAATAGCCAATTCATCTATCCCAGAAAAGGAGACATTTTTTCCCTATGTGGTATGATATACTGTAGGTGGAGTACTGAATGAAATCCTTTTGCCTTTTGATAGTTTGATCAAAGATTCAGTCGAATTGTATTCACTTTCCTTACAATACTAGATTCAACCCCAAATTCCTATACCTGATTTATCAGACAAATATCTTTGTTTGATTAGGACTTCATTTAAAGTACAGACAGCATTGTCCATTTTTCAAAGTTTTACCTTGAAATCAATCTCTTTCTTTTAAGACTTGATCTATTCCTTTGTTTTTCTTTCTAGTTTTGTAATCCTCAACTTTAATCATATATCCATCCTGTTCAATACTTATCACCCCATGCATATTCATTTCCTTTCATGTGTTTAAGTAGGAACGCTTCTAAATGACTCTAAGCTCATTTGATATCCTAGAATTTCAACCAGCTTGAAAATTGTCTCTTTCAGTTGATAGATTCAAAGGCAATTGTTTATAAGATTTACTTAATTTGGACAGTAAGTACCTCTGAGTTTGTAGCCATCAAGGCAGAGACACTGTGTAAAAAAAAATCATCAAGCTGTGTGCTCCAGTCAAAATCACCCATCCATCTGTCCAAAGTACAAATCCAGGTTCTCATCAAACTCCATGCTCCAATCATCTACTTTAATTTCAGTCAGTGCCATCAAAGCAAATGTCACTGGATCAGCATCAAATTCCTTGGTCCAGTCAATATCTTCATTGTTGTTAAGTTGCCACCAAGGCTTTTGAATTGAATCTTCAATAGCCAACAATCTTCCTTTTCTTAAGACCATTTGCTCAGTTTTCTGATATATAGCAAATCTGCACTTCCCTAGCAAAATGACCAAACTTTTGAAAGTTAAAGCATTCAATTTTTGACTGTCAAAAGTGGATCCCATTCTTTGGCTTAGGTCAATGGGTCTTTCCTGTTTTTTCTTCATAAACTTCCCTTAATCCTTGGCAGTTATCATAGCCACCTGCCACGAATGTCCAATTTCTTCATAGCATCCTCACAATTGTGCAGCAGGTCTTCATCACATGAGTTGTTAGGCTAGATGCTTGTTGAGCAAAGAAAGAACTAATGATTTCAGCTAATGGAAGCACAGTTAGAGGCAGTTTGCACCTTGCTTGAGCAGCCATTACAAAACTGAGTATATCCTTTTGGGATAGTTTTCTTGGGTCAGCATAACTTTGTCTTTCAAAACAAGACTTTGATTTCAGCAGTGGACAGGAAAAGTAATATTTGTGAGCTTGAATTTGAAACACCTTCAATTCATGGCTCATACACCTTCAAGTTGTTTGTAGAGATCATCAAACTCCATTCCTCCAATCCAGGTTATCCCCGAATCATTAAGCAACTACATGCCAGGCAACAGATGGAAGGCTTCTTAGAAACTTCAAATTTACGCTCTTACATGGACACTTAGCATCATCTAATTCAAAGATACTAAAGAATCGTTCTGAAACCTTTCGAATGCTGAATCTAAGTTCTTCTCTAGATCCGAAAGTAAACGTCTCGAATTGTTGTTTTCACAAAAGATCTATTGCATCTTCTCTTTGATGCTTCATTACCTCCAAATCTTGCTTTTATGGCTGACCATAAAGTTTTTGCATCTTCAGCATCATGAAAACTGGAAGAATGTCAAATCAGAGGTTATTCAGGAAACAATATTAAGACTTTTCTCATTGTTTCTTCTTGCGTTAGCAGCAAGAAGTTTTTGGTGCAGACACTGGACCTGACGAGGATGCAGGATCAGTTGTGGCTTGGTCTCCATTGGTGATTATAGTCCCATAGTATATGATCAGTGATGCAATATACTGTCGCATCTTCATAGACCATAGGTCATATTCACCCTTCTTGATCATTGGGATTCTTAGTGCAGTGACTAATTAAGGTGGAGGATAGTTTCAGCTTCAGACATCTTTTTGGAGTTTTGAAATATTTCGAATGATTAAAAGTTCTCTAATCAAGTCTCTATACGAGGCCGATTACCACTTGTAGGATCTGATATACCTTATAAAATAAGCCGTTAGCCTGTAAAGGATGTTACTGATCCTAGGAATAAATCCAATGTCATTAACAAATGAAACACTGATGTACTAACTATCAACTATGCGGAAACTAGTAAGCAGTAATCAAGAAGAAAGCACTAATGATTTAACAAACGATTTGTATTATCACACCTTGAATCTGCCTAAGTTTGCAGATCCCTAATACAATACTTATCTCTAATACTTCTAACTAATGCTTTTTCTTGTGTCTTTCTAATGCCTTCCTAGAGATCCTTTTATAAACGTAAGGATAACTCTAGTAGGTGTACACAGTTTCTTGTATGACACAAATACAATTAATACTAATCAGTAATGTAACTGTATACATAATATTACTAAGTTTAACAGTTATTAGCTAATAATCCTTTAAAGTTCCTTTATTAACGGCAGTAACTTTTTGACTTTTTCCTTACTAAGCAGCAGTACGTTTGAACCTTCTAACTTAGCATACTTTGATCTCCAACTTGTTATTTCCCAACATACGGTTCCTAATAATTTTTTACAATTTTTGAGTTTTAACTCTTAAAAAGTCTAATCAACATAATCAGAGAAAAAGTTTATCAATATATCAAACATCATTTGTAAATAAGAGTTTTATTTCGATTTATACTTTGGTTTTCTAAAACGAAACTTTTCTATTTGCAAAAAAAAAAAAAAAAAAAAAATCAATATAGTGAAGAAAAAGGATGCAAATTATAAATCCTTAAGTGTTAATAATTAATAAGGCAAAGAATAACAAAGAAAACTGAACTTATATATATATAGTATATAGTATAAGGTACTTTATAAAACTTTGGGAAAATAAGCATAATTAGTATATACTTACACATAAACCCTAAATGCATCTATATGAAGGACCCTTAAGCTATAGTCTAGGCCCAACCACCTAGTTCTCTATAACCATCAGCTCTGATACCAATCTGTCACACCCCGCCAAGGCGGAAACGCGAGGCGTAAACAAGAATGGATATCATCACAACACATGGTGTCTCTATAGAGAATACTAAAATGAAAACTAAAGTAAAGCAAAGACACACAGTGTCATAACAATACCCAAAACCTAACTAAAAATCCATAAGGCGTCTTTATTGATGAAACGAAAGTTCTCGCCAATAGAAAGACATGCAACAATTATCCAAATTTAATCAATGCAAAAATTCAAGACAAGAAATAGAAATCTTCATGACATCCTATGGTCTCTTACTAGCCACTTCTTTCAATCTTATTTCCATCATGCTCACCTGAAATTGATGCTTAAAACGTCAACACAAAGGTTGGTGAGAGTCATAGGTTTAAGACTCACATTATAACTTTTTCAAAACCAATTACTGTGATTATCAAAACAATATAGGACACTTATGCTAACATGCAATCCACATACTGGGTAGGAACGTTACCCCCGATCCATTACAACAACTGGGTAGGAACGTTACCCCCGATCCATATGTCACTTACGCACCTAAAAGTCTACCAGCTGGAACTTATACTTAGGCCTGGACCACACATCAGTGAGTAGTAATTTTCAACCCTTCAGATTGGTTTTTGAGTTGATTAGTAAACCACTCCCCAACCAACTAATCACATCACAAACTACTCCCAATTGATCACTAAGACATGGAGAAGTAATCACACAAAACAGTAGTATTATTTCACCCTCATTGGTTTTGAGATGAGTAGTTAATAAGTTGTAAAATACACATATCCATTCTTAAACTAAAAAACCCAAATAAACCCAAAGCAGACCAAAAAATGCAAAAATATGCTTTGTATTTGTGTTTTGTGTGTGCATGTATGGAGGAAGTCAAAAAAAAATCCACAAGAACGAAAACAGTCAAAAACGGGCAAGCACGGACACTGAGAACGAAGAGTGAACAAAGCCAAAAGCAAAGCAGAAAGTTCATACTCATGACAAATCCATCAATTTATGGTCAATATAAGTTCCGAACAAACGCCCATCTTCCTTTAAACATCCACAAGTGTGCTATTTTTGCATTTTCGAAAGTTATTTATAACTAGAAAAGAGAGGAAAGACAGAAGTACTACTTGTGCCAAACACCCAAACTCCAACAGTATTAACTTTCGAAATAAGGGCGCCAAGGTGTTACTATTCACCTTCATCCCCGTTTCCACCATCCAAGGTAATCAAAGGGTTTTTCCAGAATTACAGGGTGCTTTAGGTCAATTCATGAGCTCACTACACAAAATTAAGGAGACAAATGCAGTCATTTATCAAGGATATACTTAACCTCTCCCCAATCAAGGCCACCGTCACATTGGTGAAAGCACAAACTTATGTGGGTATATTGTGCTAAAACATCTCATAAAAGAAAGCCCAAACGTCACATCAATAGAACGGCACGCTGGCTAATCTTCAGGGTGTCCCACAACTTGATCAGACGGCCTAACAATTATGCTTTAATGAATGAACAAATGATTGCACAAGATTGAAATTTGGAGAGCAGACGCAAGAGAATCCTAGAAGCATCTTTCATCACCAATAATAAGCCTCACCTCTCAAACACACGATCTAGTTTTTTTTAGTAATTTTTTAGTCTAGGGCTTATAATTGTCTTGTCCTTATATGTAAATTTTCCTATTTCAAGTAAAGTAATCATTTTTCCTTAATTAATGAAATTCAGTGTTTAGTAATTTTTTTTCTAAGCTCTTAAATAAAGCATAACTCTCTTAGTAAGCTAGTTGTCTCAATAAGCTACACATAGCTCTTTCAGTCTATAAGCCTGAAATAAAGCTGTTATGAATCAGTAATAATCTTATCTAAACCTTAAATCAGTTAACTCTATTATGGATCTTACTAAATTTGAGCTTTGGAAGGGATCTTAACTTGGGAAGAAGATCCCAAGACTTATACCCTAGCTTATTTGATAAGCCTATGGGAGCCTTGTAGCTGCCTCTATTTGTTCCATTTGTATTAGCTAAAGATAAGTAAGTTTATTTCTTTTCATTTGTCTCTAATCAGTATTAAATTGCTTAGTTATAGCATCGTATGCTTAATATTGCTTATTAGCCTTATTCTCTCTTGCTTAGTTAATGTATTAAATATTCTCTTCTAGTGCTTTATTTAGTTTATATGTTCAATGTCTGTTTTGCTTAAATAGTTATAGATTCAATTAGTTACTAATTTCTTCTGTCATAAAAACACATAAAATCCAAAAATATTAGCTTAATTAGTTTAAGAACTTAGAATTTATACTTATTCAGATTGTTTAATCAAATGATTGCTAAGTTGTTTTAAGCTGAGTTGTTTATTTCTGGTATTTAGTATTTGTTCATTAGATTTCTCTTAAAAAGTTTTTCTCAAATCTGTCATAATCTAAAAGGGGTGTTTGGTTTAGTGCACTCTTGATTTACACTAGCAGTACTAACATCAGTTAGTACTTTGAAACCTTTACATTACCAGTACTAACCATAAGTTATGTACTGTAGCTTAGATTTTAGCTTGTCAAATTCAGGTAGTATTAAGTTAGTTATAGGCTTATTATGAATTTTAAGTTTAGTTTCATTTTCTAAGCGTTATTTTCATAGCTAATATTGTTCTTAAAAGTTCAAATTTGCATCAGCAGTAGCTCTTTTCACTAGAAAGTACGGCTGAACTTTTACACTAGCGGTCTAAACTTCAGTTACTACTTAGCTGTTTTTCTTAGCTAATTTAGATTGGTACATTTAGGATTCTAGCTTGCCAATTCCAGTAGGACCCTAGTTTTAATATAGCTTAATATAGTTTAAGTCTTTAAATTTGTTTTCTAGCTTATTGTCTCAGCTTATTTTGCTTCCAAAAGTTATAAAAAGTCTTAAATACCAAAAACAGTACTTAAGACTTTAGATTTAATTTGTTAATTATAGCTTTAATGGGTCAAGATTTTCCCTAGCTTCATTAGATATGATAATAAGTAGTTCCATACGTCCCTGAAAGTTTTTAGAGTCTAGATTAGCTTTTTTAAGGTGTTTAAGCTCATTTGGATTTTGTGATATTTTAGCTTTATTCTCGGAGTTTGCTTAAGTCATTGCTAAATTTTTAGTTGTATAAAAGTACTCCTAACTAGATTTCTTTGCATTCATAGTATAAGCATTTCATAAGCTTCTTAGAACACTTTTCCTTTTTCACATTAAGCTTAATTTGAGTTTTTTATAGCTGTTTTGGTAAAACATAGCCCAAACCCCTAGTTTCTGTAACAGCTTATTAATAAGCTCTTTTTAGAGCTTATCTTGAGCTTCAGTCCCTAGTGCTTTTGTTTAAAGTTGTCCCCCTAGCTTCTTTACAACTTTGGTTTATTAATTATAGAGTTTTTCATAATAAGTGCAGCTTTTTAATTTCAACTTATTTTTAAGCTTTAAAAGGACCGTTAGTATAGTCGGGGTTAGGCCTCGAGTGTAATTTGTAATTATCACATTTTCTTTTTTCTGATTAAACCGTTGCCCAGTAAAGTGTTATTTTCCCACGTTAGGTCCCTATTTCCTGTTTTGCACCATTAGTCCTAGTTAAGAATTTAATTAAGTTTTATTATGTTTTAAATTAGTAATTAGTTTTAATTTTTTAATTATTTTAATAAACTATTATAAAAAGATAAAAATTGGGCTTTTATTCCCGGCACTTTTTCTTTATTTAGTAAAAATTTAGTTTACATTTTTAGGGTAAAATTTTAGTCCATTTGCTTAATAGTTGCGTTTTAATATTTGTTTAGTTGTTCATTTTAATTTTATTTTCATATCTTTTCAAATCAAACATCTTTGCTTCATTCAAATCAGGATCCGAACCTAAAACTGGTTTCATTTCACTATGTCGTGGGGAAACGACACCGGTTGATCATACTTACCCATGGTTAAATTACGAATAATATATATTTAATATATTATTTTTGTAAGTCATTGACCTTTTTACCACCTTTCATAGGAGAATAGTTGGAATTTACCTAAGTAAGTATTATTATTATATATTATATAGTATAACAAAACAACGAAGCAGTTTTTGGTATGGCGCCTCTGCCAGGGGAATAGTGTTTTACGATACCTACGTTGTTGGTTTATTGTTGAATTCTTGGTTTGAAGATCTTTCGACTTAGTAAAGTTTCAATTTTTGTTTGTTTTAATACAAAAATCCCATAAAAATCATAAAATAAAAAAAGTATAAAAAAAAAAAAAATATTTTTCTTTTCATTTTAGTATAAGTAAAAAGAAAAAACAAATCATATATAAAGTAGAAAAAATATAAAAAATTTAAAAAAAATCTTCCTTTTAATTAAGAAATAAAAATCACCAATTGTAAAAATACCAAATATAACATTCTCGAACGAGTATTTATCATTTCAATTTCCGTGAACTTGTTGTTCCCAAATCAATGAAATAAAATAGAAATCGAATCAAAGAATTTAACACTTGCCTTTTGTAGTCTCAACCAAGTACGACTCACCTTAAAACAATTTTCAAAGCTACCGTGAAGTAGATGATAATTTGGTTTAATCTCTTCGTGTAACCGTTAAAATATCATTTAAAAAATATATATATAAAGAAAAAAGTTAGTGGTACACGTGTTTTACTTTTTTAAATTGATAGTTTTTCTTTTTATATCCACATCGGTTTCGCAAACTCAGTAGACGTCGTCAACAACAACTCTTCCGTTGTTGAAAATTTTGATTTAGAAGAACACTTGTTGAACAAAACATGTTCCAATGCCGACAATCGAACAATGGCCCAAGAGTTACAACACACCGACAGGTTATGAAGATGCAATAGTTGTCCCACCGATCAATGCTAACGAATTTCGAGCTCCAAAACAACCTTAATCAATCTTGTGCAAGATCATCAAATTCCAGCGGGGTAACAAATCCCCAACAATCACCTTCGATTTTTTAACAAGAGGTCACTTCAACGTTTTAGACATCCAGAAGTCAGAACACTTCGGTTAACTTTTGCTTTTCATTTTCTCTAACTGTGAAGCCCGAGATTGGTTTAGACAGAACCAGTCCAAGATCAATTCACACATGGGAATACCTTGTTTCATAATTCATATATTCAATACTTCCCACCTGTCAAAACACTTACCTTTCGAATGAGATCATTACTTTTTATCAAAAACCAAACGATAAGCCTTTAATGAAGCATGGGACCGTTTTAAAGGAATGCTCTTCGCTATGTTCTACACCATGGCTTTTCAGAACTACACCAACTCGATACTTTTTATAATTCATTGAATTAAACGATCAAGAAATGCTTAGATTCTGCATGACAGGTTGGTAATTTTCTAGACAAATGCCTCAAGAAGGTTTAGCGATTATGAAAATCAAGTCAAAAGAATTCGTACAAGCATAAGTCGTCTAGTAGATTCAAAGAGTAAGTACGGATCACCTACTTTCTAATTCTTCACCTTCTAATAATTCTTATTCGATATGCAACAAATAGCCCTGTCTTCGAGGATAAGATGAATAATCAAGATGAACCAAAAGCTGAATCAAAATAGAAAGCTTTAGTTGTTACTACGCCTGCAGATACCCGTCAAAGCAGTTGAGGAAGTATGTGTCACTTGTGGATCAAATCACAATTTTACCCATTGTCCATTAACTCGAGGTGGAAACGATTTTTCCGTTTTTCATGACAATATCCAACAATTTCAACAAACCGCAGCCGTTGGTAATTTTCTCCAAAGAAATCAACCTTCCAATTTGGCAAGTCAAATGAGACAGACCGGGTTTTTCATCACAACCCGAACGAACCAAAACAACCAAAACCGTTTATCAAGGAACCAATTCTAATTTCAACCAAACCGCGTGGAACAACTTTAATCAAAACCGGTTCCAAACAACAAAACCAGATTAACAAGCTCCACCATACCAACCGACCAACCAACCAACCACCATTCAATCAGTTTTAACCATACCAACTCTAACAAAATAGTTATTTTGAAAACGGATTTTGAAAGCTATGTCAAAGCAAATGATGCAATATAAAGAAAGTGCAAATCAAAATCAAGGTTTGAGCAAATTCAAATGGAAAATGTTACAAAGTATGTTACAACCTTTTGCAACCAAGTTTGGAGAATTAAGGCAATACCAACCAAAGTTCAAGTGCTTTACCAAGTAATACCATTCCAACCCAAGAAATAAGCCCAAGCAATTGACCAACTCGTAAGTGTGTTCTTACGAAAAATGGACCTCCGAATCCACCGCCGGGGTGGAAAAGGAAAAGTGTAGGGTGACAAAGGATACGGACTAACCATGAGCACCGAAGACATCCAACCTCGCTCCAATATTCCATGAACAAACCCAAAGACAAAGAATCAATCAAGAGAACCTTACTTCAGTACTAACAATAAGCCAAACCTAATTTACCTTTACCCATCGAGACTCCAATAAACAAAGATTTCTGATAAAGGAGAATTCCTAGCATTCAAAGTTATGAAATCTTTCGTAATCTTCACTTGAGCTAATGTATCGCGGATGCACTCATTCTATAATTGCCAAAGTTGCTACCGAGTTTTAAAAAGATCTTAATTAACAAAGATAATTTATTGAAGTTAAACCAAAACACCCAATTGAATGAAAATTGTGAGGTGCGGTGTGTGTCCTTAAAAGCTTCCAGAAAAGCTAGTGGACCCCGGGATTTCTTCATTACATCATCATGTGTTTTTTCAGAGTTCGATAGTTTACTTAGCCATGCCGATTAGGTGCTCTAGGAGACCAATCTCATGCCTGTTATCCATCTGGTGAAAAGCTTCAACACTCAAGGCCTAACTAAAACCGAAAAAGGTAATAGAATTATCTGACCGTACCTTTCCAAAACCATCCGTTGGTAGCAGAAAATATTTTGTCAAAGTAGGGAAAATTTACTTCCCGCCGATTTCGTTGTTCTTTAATTTATTAGCCGGATCCTAGAAGTATCCGTTGATGACTCGTGTGCGAACCCTTTCTAGAACGCTCATGCTTTAATCCGATGTTTACGAAGGAAGAGATTACTCTTAGGAATGAGAGTATCAATCAATACCCCTTAAATGTGGTGATGCACTTCCATTTCTACAACAATCTCGAAACATTGAAGAAGTGATCTAACGATGACTACTTATGAAGTAGTACTCACAAAGAAAGTACTGGATTTTTTTCCATTCCATGCTTACAACAATTACCTTCTCCGCACTTCAAAAAAACGATCCAATATATTTTCTATTTCATCTGCAACACTTACTCCTTTTGATGAAAGCGATTTATCTACTCTTTGAAGAAAGCCGAATGCTTTCATAGCAATCGATGATGAACCTAGTTTCACAACCAGTTTTCAATGCTACATACTAGTGATCCAGGAGACATTCTCATCTCGAACACTTCACAACAATGACCATTACCTCACCCAAAACCAAGAGATTACTCCACGACAATTCAAAAAGATCTTAAAGTAGTTGAACCGAAAAGAGTCTTCACTTGAACCAAAAGATGAAATTCCTAAAAGCGAGCTTACAGAGTAACCGTCCGCATCACTGAGTATCATTTTTAGAGGAAATAACAAGCTTCCAGCATAAATTTCAAAAGATTTGAGCCAAGATGAAAAGGACCTTCACTCATTAATGTTATGAAAAATCGAAACAATCCCAATTGCTTGAAACTATTCTTATATCCGAGGCCTAGATCCAGAGTTTGCCATCACAGAATAACACCAAAATCCTTTAAAGATGATTACAACCTGCAGTCCAACATCACAGGGAGGGTTAACCGCTAAAATATACTAACGACGTCAACCAAAAATGAAGTAGAAAAAAAACTTCTTGACGCGGATTGATTATCAATTCGGATAGTCCATGGTTAGACCAGTTCCATTGTGTTCCTAAAAACGGAGGTAAGACCGTTTCACAAACTAAGAAAATGAGCAGGTGCCTACACGATTAGTCACGGATGGAGAGTTTGCATCGATTATCGAAAGTTAAACGAAGCAACTTGTATAAGACCATTTTCCCGTTACATTCATGGCCAAAATGTAGAGCGATTACCGGCAAACGATTTTTATTGTTTATTCTTAGGAGTGGTTTTTCCAGGATATTTTCAAATCCGAATTGATCCTAAAGATTCAAGAGAAAACATAACTTTCTGTGCCATAGGATCAAGCGAACTTCATCGCGTACCGTCGTATGCCCTTTAAGCGGTTTGTGTAATGCACCAGGGATACTTTCCATCGTTGCATGATGAGCCATTTTTCACGATATTGATATGTAGAAAACAATGGAAGTTTTTTATGGAACGAATTTTCAGTTTTTGGAGGATTCTTTCCTCGTGCCTTGCCAATGTTAGATAAAATGCCAAAAGGTGTGAAGACACCAAATTAGCACTAAATTGGAAAAGAGCCATTTCATGGTTAAAGGAAAGGCATTGTTTTAGACATAAGATCTCTATAAAAGAAATAAGTCGATAAGCAAAGTTTGATGTAATTTTCTAAACTCCTCACCCAACTGAACAGTCAAAGGAATTCGAAAGTTTTCTCGGGCATGGCTGATTGTATCGAAGATTTAATGCAAGACATTTCCCAAAATCTCTCGACCCATACCCATTTTTTAGAGAAGAACACTCACTTTCATTTTTTTCGGAAGATTGCATTCTAGCCTATCAAAACATTGAAAAATAAAGTGAACCGAACTCCCAATTCTCATTGCTCCAATTGGGAACCATCCTTTTGAAATGCATGTTGCGATGCAAGTGATTATTCAATAGGTGCGGTTCTAGGACAAGGATGAGAAGCATTTCCGACCAATTCATTATAGCTAGCAAGACTATGACTTTGAAGCAGAAACGAATACACAACAACCGTTGAGAAGGATATGCGTGCAGTTGTTTATGCTTTGAGAAGTTTCGTTCATATCTAATCATTAACAAGAGTGTTGTTTACACGAGAACCACATCGCATCTGAAATACCTCCTTCAACAAGAAAACGCCAAAGCACGGATGCATCGATGGTCTTACTTCTTCATGAATTTATTTTAAGGTTATCGATACCTAAAGAGCTGAAAACCTATCAGCTGATCACCTCATCGCGTCCTTGAAAACCTTACGAAACTATTTTTTTGCAAAAGAGATTACCTGAGACATTTTACCTTAGAGACTTTAATTGGTGTTAACTTCCAAAGACCAAATTACCTGTGGTTCTCCGATTTTGCTATCTACCAACGCGGGAAACTTCATTAAAAAGGGAATTTCAACTAAGAAAAAACAAGTTCTTTTAAAATGTAAAACATTATTTCTGGGATTACCCTTTTCTTTTCAAAGACTTTTGCGGATCAGAATAATCCTAATGTGTGCAATGGCAAAGAAGCTCTCGAATTCTCGAAGCTATGTCATTAGTGGATACCCACCGGGGGACACTACGGATCAACTTATAACGCCAAGAAAGGTTTTTGATACAGGGTTTCCTATGGCTACCATTTATAAAGGATGCCTACAAATTTGTCAAATCTTGGATGCTTGTCAAAGACAAGGCAGAAAACTCTCAACGTGATAGATTGCCTCAAAATGCAATCTAATTTTTGTGAGATTTTCGATTTATGGGGAATTGATTTTTATGGGACCTTTTCCATCATCTATGGGAACAAATTTATTCTAGTTATCCGTCGATTATCTTTCAAGAGGTGAAGCAAAAGCGCATCCCTACTCAACGATGCTAGGGTAGTTGTTAAGTTCTTAAATCCCTTTTCTCCCAGATTCGGTGCTCCCCGAGAGCAATCCTAAGCATCGTGGACCCATTTTTTTTAACAGAAAAACTTGATAAAGTTATGTCTAAATATGGTGTCACCCATCGTCTTCGCCTCCTTACCATCCTCAAAACGAGTGCAAGTTGAAGTCATCAAATCGAGGTCTCAAAAAATTTTAGAGAGGAAGGTCGGAAGAAAACCGTTCCTCATGGTCCGACCAAACTAAGATGATGGCATTATTGTTAGGATCTGGTACTAAGATAATCTCTAGCCTATTGGTTTGTATAAAACTTATGTAATCACAATAATACTACGTGAAGACTCTAAAACAAGATTTAGGCTTAAACTAAACAAAGTAGTATACAAAGACAAAATAAGGGAACAATGATCCCTATGGATCATTCTATCTTATTAAATGAATTGTTTTGTGACATCTAATACGTGTGCCAACCCTAATGCTATAGGTTTTTCGTTTAATAGAGAAGAAACCCAGAATTGTCCGACAAGAAAACTAAAATCACTAAGAGATAACATCAATCTCTTACTAATTTATCTCATTCCATGATTAATGAGTATAATTCTATAATATAACTATAATTCCTTAATTACATTAATTAGACGTCTATAAATAACAATCACATATCTATCTCTGTCATGCAGAAACAGAACATGACCACAGAACATGGATACAGCAGGAAAGCTATTATGAACTGCCAGCAGAACAATTATCAGCAGGAATGCTACTTAAACTGGTACAGCAGGAACGACTTTAATGCTATCAAGCAGAAACCGAACATCTCTACAGCCAGAAACGACAGCTTAGAGTCGTTTTTAATTTGTCCCAACAATCCTCTCCTAAACTTGGTTTTGACTCCGTTAATTCCGAAGTTGTCAATATGAAGATCTTCGCGAAGCAAAAAAAAAAAAAAAAGAGGATTGATAACAGGCAAGAAACAAGGAACCAGCAGATACAAGGTAACCAGCAGCAACAAAGCAAGCAGCAACATTAAAGAACATCAACTTCCAGTCTTTGCAGCAACGGATTCGGCACAGCCTTACAGCACTTCAATGCTTACAGCAAACAAGACAAGTTATGTACATCAAATCATAAAATATCAGTCTATCCTCATCACTTCCAGGTGTTTTAACACCTGTGAGGGTGATCATTGAAACATGTAAATTGGATTGATTTCTCTTTACAGTTAGCCATTACCTCTAAGTAGTCAATTCTTTGCCATCCAGAAAGGGTGTATGTCCATTGGTCAACTGAGAACCATTTCAACTCTCAGTACTTGAAACATTGTGATTGAATACCATAATTGTTTTTGGCAAACCATATACAGCCATCAACGGGATTCTGATAAGCCTTTACCTATACCGTATGCTCAGGCTAGTCAATCTTTGGCACCTAAAAAGGAAATCCTTGTGATTGAGAACCATATCAACTTTTTGTAACAGAAAACTTGGTGAGAATTGATGGACCATAACCACTTTTTGGTAAAGTGTCAACCATCTAATATGGATTTGCATGTCTTTACCATAAGCCATAATCTTATGGACTAGTCAACGCTTTACTTAGACAAATATGGTGAGTTGAAAACCATACAATTTTAAATAAATTGTCAACTATAAACGGATTTGAGAAGTCTTTACCAAGAGCCGTTTGCTCCTGGACTAGCCATTTTTCATCCCAACAGGAATATGGAAAATGAATACCATCCAGGTTTTGGTAACCTGACAACCATCAACGGATTTGAGATACACACCAAAGCCGTTTGCAATGGTGAGCCAGACTCTTTCTTAGACTGTATAGCCCAATGTGAGCTGAAAACCATTATGTTTCGTGCAGTGCGAAGCCCCTAACACCAAAGCTATACACCAAAAACTATAACTATCAAAACAACAACTGAGAGTACTTTTTTTTTAAATAATAAAACTAACGCAACTATTGAAAACAATATCAACTGAAACACAAATTTCTTACATAGGAACAAATGCAAACACTCATAGGATTCTCGTAAGCCAGCTTTGAACTGTCTGAATAACATTCCAGCAATAACAACATCCGACAGTATTGAGGTGGAACTGTGAGCCTGGCCGTAAACATCGTTCAAGCAGTGTACCCGGATAGGATAACTTTGTCCACAAACATATACACAGTTTTCCCATTCGTTAAGTCCAAGACATGAACAGAGCTCTTGGGATACAACTTCCAGCTACTCACAATCCATTCATCCTGAGTGCGCCAAAAGTCTTCCACATCATCAGAATGGAGCGACTGACATAACAGATTTACACCCCACCATAGTCAAAACCAACATCACGACTGGGTTTATATACTGAAAGTACTATTCCATTGACCGTCGTAGCAAAAGAAGGAGAACCTCACCGATAAAAAAACCCCATAAGGTAGCAACTGTTTTCAAGTAGGTAAAGAACCTTCCCGTCGGGTTCTCCTAAAATAAAACATGATAGATAACTGTTACTAAGCGGACAGATCACATCTCCCATCTTGAAATGCACCATATGGAAGAGGGGGAATATAATTCTCCATATCATCATCACTCTCACTCTCAGAACTGAAGAAGTCTTCAACTGTTTTTAAATCCCATAAAAGTCATCACTTCTCCACCCAAACGATGTTTACTACGAGAACCGAGGAGGAACGGGGCAGATCAGGAATGGTTTCAACCTTTCCCTCGTGATCTACATCCTCTTCATCCAGTGTAGTTTGTCCACCACCACAACACCCATGACCAGAGATTATACTGACCCCTAAAGATAATCTCAGCTATTACTTCATCAACTGAGTCAGGGGTCAGCAGTCAACGCGAGACACACCTATCAGCTCTTACCTCATCACTATCCAAGAAAAACTCATTTAATGACCGCCTGATGTGGACTCAAACAGAACATCAATATATGTATGTGATTCCAGTAGTAGACACGGTGACTGGGAATGGAACTATCAGCATAATCTGCAAAATGGATGAAACTCACCTCTCACGTGTGAACAGCAGAATCCAATGCTCGCTGAAGTGGGGACAGAAGAAGCCTAACATTAGTACCAAGTACCACCAGCATAACGGGAATAAGCAAACCCAGCTATAGGAGTAGCCGAACCAGCAGGGTTAAAGCTACCACCACCAGCAGAATCAGGATCATCGGCATGATGTGTGGAAGCAGCAGGAACACCCGATGGCTGTGAAGTATCACGGTCAACCCTTTGTCTTTTAGAGGAGCTTCAGTAATGACAGGCCTTTGGGTCGAAATAGATTATACAGAGTGCACAACATCACAAGCGATCCTTCGAAGACATCTGCAGATATACTCGTAACTCGATCAATCAACGTTGTTTAGACATAGCCTTACACTTTCAATACGTAATAGTTTACCAAGAGAGCCTGTCACCCACGAGATTTTAACCAAGTTACGCATCATTTGGGTGACTTCATATTGCTTCAGCGGCTTACCCTTGAGTGCTCTATAGCGTAAATCTGCCAAGGCTCGCTTCTTCCTCCTTAAGCAGGCATGCGCTCATTAAGTTGTCTATCGTGTTGACAATCAACTCCTAACAATCTCACGGAGCCAATGCAGGATTTGTACCAACTTGCATCATCAAAGTCAACCAGTCCGTTTCTGTCATACGCAGCATAGTCAGCTAATACCTTTGCGCGCTCTCAGGAAAACAATTGCACATCTGCCTGATCCAGTATCCTCAGCTGTACTGTTGAACCAACCGGCCGCACTGAATTGCCTGTTCTTCTTTTTCGAGCGTTTCCCGGCCTGTGCATTCCTCTGCAAGAAACTCACAGGGATATCCATAGCAGCAGGGAGCCTTTCCCTTATCAATCACCAAAGCCCGAACAGACTGGACCAGCAGATTCAAGATTGTTGCTTGAGGAAGAACATCAGCAGAAAGGGGAGCATGAAACTGCGCAAAAGCTGAAGTATTAAACTCTGTCCTGGCACGTCGATAAACCGACCTCTTACGCCTAAGAGGAACCGCCTCCTCCTCGCGTTCCTCCATATCCTCAGAGGGAACAGCAGCTTGATCGTGACCCAGAGCTTCAGATGCCATACGTGATAATCCTTCAAGGTCAACAGCATCCTGAATATCGACATCCCCTTCTGTAGCAGGGGCATCACCCACAAAACGTGTTGTCTTCAACTGTTTTAACTGATCTTTTCCAACGTCTTTACTCGAAGATACAAGCGTCAAAATAGCTCCCCCCCATTGAATTTCTTTGAGGTTTCCCAGCTCTGTTTTCCAATTGAATCTATACGCCCATACACCTGTCAAGTTTGCAGATAACTTGTTAGTAGAGTAGGGTCCTCCTGCACCGACCAGCTCATCGCTGGATGTGAATGGAGCATCATCGGGCCCACAGTGGACTCCTCATGGAATCCACCCATGATTGGTGACAACTTCCATAGGAAACGAGATTATCAATGTCCGCTGGGCTTAATATAGTCTCAGGCCTAGGTGGGGGACCAAAGATAACGGGGTCCTCAAGGTCAGGGTCAACAAAATCAGAGGGTCTGGGCTGTGGACCAAAAATAATTGGTTCAAGGACATCAGGGTCCACATACCCAGCTGGTCTGGGTTCAGGGCCAAACACTAAGGGCTTCCCCACAAGGCTAAAATTCTGAGCTGGGGGGGTCGGTTGGAAAGAGAGGTTGGAGTCATCTCAGAATGCAACCTGCCATCTCCGGTGATGTTCCCTAAAAGGGGAAACCGGAGGGAGAATGGGGTACAGGGTGCCCTCAACTGCACTACCAGCAGCTTCATCAGCAGCAAGCATAGTTCTCATAGTAGCAGCATCATTTGCCAGCACAACAATGGCAAGCATGGGTGGTGTCAAAGTAGTTCCTCACACCTCCCATTTTAATTTTATAGTAGAAAATAGTTTCCCGAGTAGGGAGAAAACCAAAAGTGGGTCTAGGGGTTCGGAGCACTGTCTCGTATGGCCACAAGCATTTGTAGAAAAACCGTGAGTACAGATAAAAAATTATTCTTTTTATAGTCATTAACATTCGGCAATCATCCCTTCAAAATAAATCGAGAAAATTATATACCCTAGAGCACAGTCGATAAACAAATACGGCGGAGGCAATGAACATGGAATTGATCAACATTCCAAAGCCATTAGGGCTCAGGACAATGCAAAATTGTATGCAGCACCAGAAAATCTCCAAGAGGAGATAAATGGTGCTTAAAGAAAAGTAAAGGGTTCTATCTGGTCGATACCCAATCAGACCCCCATACCGCGCAAAAATATCATCAATTTGCATGTCAAAAGATGCCATTGGACATCGTCAAGGTTGTAACTCTGAGGCCCTACTTAGCGACTCATCACTACCGACCGTCACGACCGTCAATTTGCAACTAGGTCATGAGACCAGCAGCATGGGCGAACTGTAGCTGTTGCCCAAAATTGTTTGACCAATATAGTCAAACACGACCGCAGGTCATGTGTGGAAAGCGTACCTTATGGAGAGTGGTCCAATAACAAGCTGAGTGATATCTATTGAAGTCCTCTGGAACCTCTTTCCCTCAAAAAGAAAGCGATTCTGATATGTATACATCTTTGTACTGGAGTGCCGCCTATTGGTGATTAATTAATTTAAGTTTAATAAAGCAAAGTATACATAAGGCAAAGATTTGGGTGTAAGTGTTTGTGGACGAGATGAAAAGTTTTAGTTTGGGAATAATTCGGTGAATTTGTCCAATGTGTGAAAAGTTAACCTATTAATTGTCTTGGAACAATTTAGACCTTGAAGTTGAAGTAAATGAGTGAAAAACAATACTGTAACAGCCACCTGTTCAGAGCCAAGTGGTGACCGCCAAATCCATAATAATAGAGATTTTAAAACGAAAAGCTAATCAACATTTATTATTAGAAACCACAGTAAAAGTCATCAGTAAGTAACAGTCTTAAAAAAACAGCAGAAACAAGTCAAGCACAGAATGAATATGTATCAGCACAAACTATCAGAGCAGTAGAATGAAATTTGTGAGCAGCACTAAACTATTCCAGCAGGACATATACCTCTTTACAAACCAGCAGGAATGGAGACTACCAGCAGATTCCAAGTGACTAAGGCAAAAGAGACATACCAACCAGCAATATCAAGCTGACACAGCAGTAACATGTTACTACCAAGAAACACAGAAAATAAGTCAAGCCCTAGCAGGAACAATATACTGTCCAGCACAACCATGTCCAGCAGGCATGAATAGATGTATTGGCAGCATAAACAACTCCAGCAGCATGAATATATTCAGCCAGCAGAAAGAGTCATCCAACAGCAGAAACCATGCAGACAGCAGGAACAAACACCCTATCAGCAGAAATGAATCCACCAGCAGAAGTATGCCCACCAGCATGTATAGACGGAATCAGCAGACATAATCCATAGCTAACCAGCAAAACTAAAGCATACCAGCAAGAAGGATAACTACCGCAGCAGAAATAATATTACGACCACAAGAAACCAATCCCAGCAGAAAGGATTAATCTACCAGCAGAAACCATATTACGACCAGCAGAAACCAATCGTCCAGCAGAAACTATAACATACCAGAGAGCAGAACCCATAGTACGACCAGCAAAACCAATCGAGTGCCAGCAAGAAAGGATAACTACCAGCGGAAACCAATAGTACGACCAGCAGAAACAATCGTCCAGTCAAGAAAGGATAACTACCAGCAGAATCATAGTACGGAACCAGCAGAAACCTATCGCCCAGCAGAAAGGAAAACTACCAAGCATAATCATAGTACGACCAGCAAAATCCAAATCTGTCAGCTAGAAGAAAGAACAAACCTAGCAGCATCTTTACACCTGCAATCACAGAAAACTAGTATCCCACAAAACAACATATCCACCTACAAGAAAGTTAAATATACAAAATATACAACGAACCAAGCCTCCCCTTAGAGCTATACCTCCCTCAATTCACGAAAGTAGGGATTCACCATCCCAATATGGACACGCAGATACTCAAATCATGGTCAAGGTTCCAAATGCCCCTTGGTCAGTAAATCAGCCACAATATCATTGGTCGTGAATCTTCAGCACCTGTATCAAGTTCTTCTCATTGCATCTCTTATAAAGTGATGCCGTAATCTCAATATGCTTGTCCTCTCGATAAAGACAGTACTATCACAATGCATATTGGTCTCTGGTTGTCAATGAAGATATTGGTATTCATAAGTTGAATCCATAATCCACAACTAGTTCTGAATCCAAGTACCTGTGCGCAGTGCACTAGCAGCAGCAACATACTTCGGACTTTGTAAGAAAAGGTATCCACAATAGTCAGCTTCTTGCACTGCCAATGGAAATTAACCGTCTACCCAGAAATTACATCCACCTGTATTGATTTTCCGGTCCCAAGAGAAACCAGCATAATCACTGCGTCACTGTAAGCTTCCAACTGAAAGGGAAGAATCTTTAGGGTAACCTACACGCTGAGTTTTGGTTGCCCTTTATATAACATGAAAAATTTTCTTGTCATGCATTCAGAGAAAGTCATTTGTAGTAACTAGTATGTCTGGAACAAGCACAGAACTGCAAACATATGTCCAGTTCTTTGAAGCTGTGAGAACAAAGGGGAGCCAATCATTGATCTGTACAAATGTACATTTACTAGATCAGTTGTCATCTTTTCAAATATGGTCTTAAACACTTCATAGGTGTTGGTGCAGTTTCCCCCCCCCTTAACAGATTCCATGTCGAACTTAGTAAGCAACGCTTTAACATACTTGACTTGGCTATAAAAATTACCATCAGGCATACCTGTTTTATTCACCTGTAGCACCTAAGAAGAAAGTCATCTCTCCCATAGGCACACATATTCAAATTCACCTTTCATCAACACTCAAATTCATACACACAGGCTTTATGTTGACCCAAAGATGATGTCATACACATAAACTGTACACAAAAGTATATCCCATCGGAATCTATTCTTGATGAATAGTATCTTCAATATTACCTCTCTGGTAATTATGTTGAAACAAAAAGCAGACAATCTTTGCTACCAGGGCTCGAAGGTGCTTGAATGAATCCATACATCTCTTTAACCACTCTTGTATACATGCATGTGGTGAATTAAGATCTTCCAAAGCCTTTAGCTGAGTGCCATACACTTCTTCTTCAATTTCTCCATAGAGAAAGGCACTCTTAACATACCACTGATATACCAGAAAGCCCCATATACGAAGCAAAACCAAAAATAAGTCTGATTGCCTCTATTCGGCCACTGGTGCAAAATACCTCATCAAATCAATGAAATGCCCTCCTCTTGGCGGTGTCCCTGTGCAACCAACCTCAGCTTTATTCCGTTAAACGATTCCTCTGGCATCCCTCTTGTTTTTCAAAATCCATTTTGTCTCCTATTGCATGTCTACCATCAGTAGAGAACAATTTTCCAGACTTGCTAATGCCTGGTTGAATGAACTTTGCATCTCTTCTTTGCAATAGCATCAACCCAATCAGGATCCTCAAGTGCTTAGACTATACTTAGTTGGTTCTAACTCAGAAAGAAGCAACATACAGAAAGACAATGAAGTTGGACCTGTAAGATAGGTCCTTTGTTTAGATCTTGAATAGATCCAATGAAAGCACTTTCACCAAACTTGGATTTGTGAGCACTGCTTCTTGACCAGAACTGGGAGAAGCAAGATCACCAAGAATCTGAGACTGAGGATTAATTGTGTTCACACCTTTTGTAGAACTAAGATTTCACGTTCACAGCAAGGTTGCTAAATTTGTAAGAGTACACGAAAATCATCCTCATAAGAGGAAGATGAGAAGATGGCCAGATGAGATTTGAACCTTACACACATCCAAAAGGACTGGAAATCATGTAGTGTTTTCACTCGAGCCCACACTTGGACCAAGAGAAGTGAGACTCAACAGCAGTACAGGAATAAAGTCAGCATAAACAGATGTACAAGACAAAAGCAAGTAATCATCCAGAGCGTACAGGATCAAAACTACCAAAGCAGGAATGACTAACCAGCAGGGATCACTACCGAGCAGAAGTACTAAACCAGCAAAACACCCACCACAGAACCAATAACCAGCAGTATCCCAATCAGCAAAAACACCTCGGTTTCTGAATCTCAGTTTCAGCTGACTTATTATTTCTGTTGTCGCTTGTGAGAACAAATAACCATAAACTTGCACGGCGCCTTAGCTTCATATTCATGTCGTTGAAAGCTTAGCAACTCATCTCAAAATCTGCATTGGCGAGTTCCATAACACTAGGACCATTGCCTGCGAAGGACCTGCAAAACTGTTAGAAGGAAATGAAGGAACCACTATGACATGCTCATCCACTTCGGAATCTGAGTCATGATCTTGTGTACCTGCATCAACGTTAGTTTCTTGTGTACCTGCAGGTGTGTCAGATTTGAAACGAGTATAACCTAATTAATCAGTTAAATATCCAAGGTTCAAAGACACCACTCATGACTAATACCCTAAACATTGGGTTTGTCTTCTAAAAATCTCAGATTCATGGTTTCCTCTAACCCGCTTGTGAGTTAAATTATAAACCCTATAGGCCTGCTATTTGAGCATTAACCAACGAAATAAACCGTCATCCAGCTTTGGCCCTCAAATTTTCCCAATGGTCACTTGTATAATTGATAGGGTACATGACACTCAAAAGGTTTAAGATTGACCTCACTGAGGAACCTCCCAATATCCAATGATAAGGAATTATATTATGGGGATTATAGTAATAGACACCCTTTAAAACTCAGGCAAGACCGTGCTAACAGCTCATCGCAAAACAGGTAGGTTAATTTATAGTCAGCCCACCAAGGTTCTAGCAGCCACTATAGATATCCTAATGTTTCCCTCCTCAGCAACCCCATTCTGCTGTGGGTTTCTGGATTACTATATCCTCTTAATTCCCCTTTTTCCCACAGAGTTATCAATTAGTTTTGCATTTTTGAACTCTGTCCCATTATCAAACACTTATCTTTAAACCTTTTTATTTAGCTGGTTTTCTATTAAGGCAATAAATTCTTTAATGACCTAACATGTTTTCATCCTTATAACAGCAAATAGAACGTCCAAGTAAACCTGCAAAAGTCATCCGAAACCACCAAGGATAGTACTTCTGTCAATACCTCCTTATATTAGTAGGACCAAAAAGTCCATGTGTACAATTTGCAGGGATTCAGTAATAAGTCTCACAGCAGAAATTATGCCTTGTAAGAAGCCTTATGTTGCTTTTCCGTTGTTGCAGGCACCACAGATTGTGTTCATAATGGTAATACCTTGAGAGGTCACCCCATCAACCAGTCCTTCCTTACTAACTGTTGTGAATGTTTTGAAGTTCACAAAAGAAAAAAAGATGAGCCATCCTTCCGTGCCATCTGGTGGATTCATCTAAGGATGCTTTTGCTACTAAACAAGTAACCTTTTGTTCTGGTTGCAGGTCTGAGATGTGGAATGTGTAGAGATCATGTTCCATAGGAATTCTGAGTACCACCTGACTTTCATCAGGCAATTGGAATTCTTCTGAAAGCACCAAAACGAATCAGTTGACTGTGAAGAGAAACTTTTGTTCTTTTATCACAGATTTTGTGAGAACAGAGACCAAGTTAAAAGTGCTGCAGCTCTTCAAGCTTATAACATTTCAAAGTCAAGCTTTGAAGTCCGTAATGGTGCCTTTTCCTGTAGTCTACCATCTCCACCTCCCAAATTTTGACAACAGCCTCCTTGATCTGCACAAAATCATCAAGTTTTTCCGTTGTTTCCTGTCATGGCTTTCTTGAGCAACCATTGTCAACTATACTTAGTCTTATCTGTACTGAGGATCACCCTACAATTTATACAACAACAACCATTAGTACATCTTGAGTAGACCCAGCCAATTCTGACTGAGCCTGCCTTTGATCATTAAGTGTGAACCATGTGATTGAAGAGATCCACCATTACTCTTGGACCTCAGCAAAAATTGAGTCCTTTTATTCCTCCAAGATAACCTGCTGATCTTAACAGCATAACCCATCTCCCTTATACATAAACATAGGGTCATAAAAGTTAACCTTATTATCAACAAGATGATGGTCTGAAATAGGGTCGAGCAGCAGGATAAGCACTAGCAGAAACTGTCCTACCACAGAAACCAGTTTGCTGTCTTTTTAGACCAACCAGCAGGATTTGGGTCCTACTAGCAAACAGAACTTCTACTAGCAGCAGGATCAAAATCCACCAGCAGGAACAGATCTGGGCGAATTCCTACTACCACAGAAGCAGATGCTTCTATGTAGGGATTTATCAAGGGACCAGAATCAACACAATTATAAAATCACAATCTTTACTCAAATGCAATTTACTACCACAAAAAAACATTTTCATAACCCCACAATTGTTTTTACAACACTTCTATTGTTCATTCCACTTTAATACAAAAGATCCTAGGAATTTTACATTCTCGCAACAATAAAAACTATACTGCTAGCATGGGGGAATTTGGGTCTTCCAACATCAGACTCTGGCAAAGTCTTGGATATCAACATAGGTGTGGAGTCTTATTGTCTGGGTCTTGAGGCTTGAATCACGATGCCATATGCTTGAGTTCTGAAGACTATTGTCACATTAATCACAAAGACAAAGTCATTAATATTTCGTGAAAGGGATCAGAAGTTTTATTAACAACTTTGACCCAACTTACCTCAGTGTTTCCTCTATGTCAAACTTGTATGGGGTGGGCATATAATGTTCCAGTGGATGGTGATCATGGAGGAAACTGCATTGCATCTCCCCAGCCTTGACAAACCATGAGTAAAGAGGTTATCCTCCACAACAGTTTCTTGGGTAAAATACACTAGTGAGACAATCAACGACTTCGTCTTTTCCAAGTACCCTTTAAATCCTAGAACTAATTTAAGTTCTTTAGACATAGAGCTATTTATCAACATTTTTCAAGTTCTTGGAAATTCCTCCACTTTTCAAATCTCGCATCATGTAGCTTCAAACTAACTTCCATCTTTCTTTCTTTTTTGTGCCTGTCATGATAATTTTTAGTATAGTCACAGTGTGTTTATGTGGTGTTTTCTAGATTAGCAGATAAAATCTTAATCATTTCTTTCTAATGCAATCCTGAGTTTATGTACCAATCTTTTTTGTGATTCTAAATATGTTTTAACAGCGATTTGATATGCCTGAAACTTTAATAAACAATCATTGTACAATCTACAAGATTATTATAACCATATTACTTCAATCATTAATTTAGATCACACCAAGGGACCAATTTTGTACTTAAGAAGAAATCCCCATCATAAGCAAACCAGCAGTAGGATCAAAACATCAGCACCACCATTATCACATGAAATCCAGCCATCATCCCATATGATCTTCCTCAACCTCATCGTCTTGTTTCCTGCCGCATGATCCTACCCAATTCACCATGTGAATCAAACTGAGACCAAAGCTTTGTTCGGTCTGATTTAGCATCTGTAACTTTAAAAGCAAGAATACCTGTGCCGGGGATATCATCAACTGTCATCACATTACAAACTCCCTATCAAAATATCCCAAATTGAAGAACATTTATTAGCATTCTAACCTCTTCTGTCAAACTGGCAGGTTGCTGATGTTATAGTTCCATCTTTCGTCCTGCCTTTCTCCAAATCGTTTAATCCAAAAGGAGAGCATAGCCATTCGCCATTTCAAGTCCAATTCTCTATCTTCAACTGAATCAAACCCTGGTCAAAGTCTGCATAGATCATATTCTTGACTGTTCATTCTCCAGTCAACAAAAGAATGCAAAACAGACATTCCATTATGTTTGTCACACGACCAGAGTATTCCTGAGAAACTGATGAGAAACATATTCTCTGATCAGAATAATAGACTTCTGACAGCGAGAGCTTGGCAGCTCCAATGAAAGCAGAATGAGTGGGAGCAGCAGCAGCGATCAACACCATTAACTATGACCAATACTGACATCAAGTTCAAGTGACCTTAGTTATTGTTATACAGGTCATTCAAAGCTCAGATGATATCAAGGCCATCCTCTTGTTTTTAATAGCCAAAGGCAACTTGTGACCATTAAGAGGGAAGTGCCTAAGAAAACTTCAGGGTTGATGTCATCATTGACTGGGACATGCTCTACTTGATCAACTGCTCAGAATCTTTTGAAACCTGTCAATAGCCCTTGTTTAAGCCTTCTTCTTCTGCACAGTAATCTGTAAAACTACTGTTGAGCCTGACTTTCCTCATCATCTTCGATATTCATTCCCTACCAACCTATCCTTAACTGCTAATCCAAATATCCTTGCATCATCATAATGATGAAGAATCGGGCATATGATCTCTCAAGGAGTAGAGCGAAGCAACAAGGTTCTCACTATCTCCCTTTGGACAGCAACATGCGGTCATCAAGAGAGACAAGAGGATGAACAATTGTTTTCCTTTCGCATCTTTTTCCCACCTTCTTTTGACTTTCCCTTAGGACTGAAACAATCCTCCAACGATTATGATCGCATACATATCTCAGTAAACTTACCATCTTCATGCCCAATATCTCATATTTATCCTCTCCAGGCATAAGTGCAATTGTGCATTGTTAGCAGAGATAAGAGCTGTTGAGAAACTTTTGAAACAGTTGTGACTGGACATGAAAATGAAGGTACCGTTGATTCGAGTAAGTTGAAGTCTGTTGAAAGTGAGCAGTCAGGTTGAGTGAATGTAGGTATTGGTTGTGAAGAAAACATGTTGTGAGAGAAAGCAGTTTGAGAATGAAGGTATAGGTTGTGTAGGTATTAGTATAAAAGAGTCTGAGGGATCATCTTAGTAAATGAAGGTGAAGCAAAGGATTAGAGGTCGGATAAAGTGAAGTTGACTGCGTAGGTATAGGTAGCATGGATTCTGTCATAGTTATTAATCGTTAGAGAAACAAAGTTTTGTTGGTGGTAACGATGATTCTTCTTATCAGAGGCTCTCTCCCAGGCTCCTAAATACCACTTGTTTAAAGGCATCTGGTACTCAATCGATCTTCTACCAATGATGGTTGTATAAATACTTATGTAATACCCATAGTATATTACGAGAATGAACTCCGAAAAAAATACTTGTTTAGGAGCGGAAACTAAACAATGTATATATAACAGAAGAACAAATATAATAATTATCCCTCTATGGATCTTTCTATTGATAATGAATAGTTTTTGTGACTTCTAATTCGGATGCCAAAACCAAACTGCTAAAGGATTCTTTATAGAGAAGAAACCCAAAATTGTTCAACAAGAAAAGCTAAAGAGTCACTTAAGCAGATATACATCAATCTCTTCCCTAATTGATCTCATCTCCCTATATTAATGAGATAATATTCTAGAAAATAACTATAATTCCTTAATACATTACTTACGTCTATAAATAACTATCAGCAGATTCGATCTTTGTCAGAAAACAAGAACATGACCACAAAACATAATCAGCAGAATGCAAACTTGAACTGCCACGAGGAACATTAACAGCAGAAGCTACTTGAACTGTAAGCAGGAACTACTTAATTCTATCGAGCAGAAACGAAACATCTCTAATAGCAGAAATGACACTTAGTCATTTTTAATTTGTCCCAACATTATGGCTTTTAGAACCGCATACAAGACTCTCCAATTTGGATGTATCTCTCCGTACAATTAGTCAAAGGAAAGAGGCGTGTCACTTACCAGTTGAGCTAGAACACAAAGCGTATTGGGCTCTCAAGCATGCCAACTTCGATTTAAAGACCGCGATGTGCGATCATCGAAAGCTTCAACTTAATGAACTGTAGCGAGCTTCGAGATCAAGCTTACGAGAATTCACTAATACTACAAGGAGAAGACCAAAGAAACTACACGATACAAGATATAAGAACCGAGATCTTCAATGTTGTGA
This sequence comes from Tanacetum coccineum, assembly GCA_026074375.1. Lineage (NCBI taxonomy): Eukaryota > Viridiplantae > Streptophyta > Magnoliopsida > Asterales > Asteraceae > Tanacetum > Tanacetum coccineum. Next base: position 12,002 of record BQNB010004457.1, on the reverse strand, counting down.
TCAAGTGCGTTGCTTTTTACCGTCCAGTATTTAAAGAATTTTCTCCAGAAAGCTCAGTCCCGATGGTCCGGACCTTCACAATCACCGAAGTTTATCCTTATGCACTGGCTAATTGTCTCATGCCGATGTTCTAATTTCACAGTCAACTGCCACCTACGTCTTCAAAAGCCACTACTATGGGGGATGACGCCACCATTGGTTATCTCGGACCTCCAGACTTTCCCTAAGGACAACTAAATTCAGGGATCGAGTCGAGCTTGTGACTCGGTGATCAAAAACAAGCCGCTTCGTGGGAGGCAACCCATGCTTATCCTTTCTATTTTCTTTCCTATTCTCCAATGTGTTTTTTGTTGATAAAGAGCTTGTACTCACTTCCGATTTTTCGATGTGTTGTTGCTTTTATTATGTTGATGATCTTCTGCAAGGGAAGGATTCACCCAACAAATTCTTCTGTAGCCTCTCGTGTCCGGATTGATTTATCCCGTTCTACTGCGAGTTTCTCATCTTGTGTGTGAAATTAGTTTTGGGAGATCCAATGCTCCTTTTCATCATTAACGATTAACGGGGGGTTGTGGCGTTATCTGTTTGCATACTTTCATAAACGCTTAGATTCTCGTAAGAGACCCGACTTTAAACTTACGAGGACAATGTTTCTTTTAAGTTTGGTGGAATGGGAATACTATCGATTTGATGTTGCTTGCTTTATTGTTTTGTCACAACGTACCCGTTGGTCCTCCACAAAATACAAAATTTTTAAAATTTTAGTATATCATATATAAAAAAAATGTTAAGAAAAAAATGTAGGTTTTTCTTCCGTTGGTAAGAATAAAGAAGAATTTTGACACCGATCATAACTGTAGAGTATAGCTTTTCTTCCTTAACAATTAATGATGATAAGGTTTGTGCTATCTCATGAAAGACTTAAACATGCAAGACTTGAATCCATTTAGTAAATAAAAGACTTCTTTGTGCTAGATCTCAATGTAGATTATATAATATGCCCGATTGGATTTTATATAGGCCTAAGTATTTCAAATATCTTTTGTGAAAATAAAAAGAGAATGATAGTGTCTGTTTACTAATTAGGATAGCTAAAACAAAGTTGTATTTGGAAAAACTTAAGGCTTATAAGAATAAACTTGTTGATTTTTCTTCCCGAAGCTCTTAAATGAATATAATTATTAACTTTCTCTTTAATTTTTACAAATTAGAGTTTTTACTCTTTAAAGTCTAATCAACAATAATCAGAAGGAAAAAGCTTTAGCATGAAGTGATCAAATACGTTAGTAAATAAATAATTTTAGTAATCAGTTTATACTTTGGTTTTCTAAAATACGCAATTTTACTATTTTAAAAAAAAATCTATAAAAATGTTTTGGTGATAAAAAGGATGCAAGTTATAACTCCTTAAGTGTTAATAAATAATATACAAACTCCAGCCGCAATAAATACATGGGCATTTGTCGATCGCTCATACCGTATACAATCGAAAGAAGGGAGGAGGAATGTACTATTTAGAGGTGTGATATCAAAGTAAGTACGCGAGCTCTTGATCGGAGGCGAGGCCGATGTGTCGTGTGAAAAGAATAGTGATACCATTACCTAGCCCAATAAAGTTAATATGGAAATAATAAAGTTGCAAAGTAGAAATAAATAGAAAAGTTTTCATTTTCTAAAACCAATGTAATTTCTTTTGTAGAGCTAAGGTTAGCAAAAGTCTAACAAGGCTTTGTTTTTCATCAGAAGTTTCCTACGTTTCAGGTTAGTAAATCTCCGGATTGGGTGTCAAAAAGCCTTGGGCACTTACCCTATGATCGGTGGATTGCTAGAGGAAGAAAGTCATTCATATTCATGGGACAAGTGAACCAAAACGATGTCTTAGATTATAAGGAGATTTTGTTTAGCTTTTGAGTTGTGATTCTTCTAAGTGATTAACCTATTAAGCCCAAAAGGCCCATGTAAAGCTGGTGACGGATTTTCAACTATCTAATATGTGATTTAATGGTTTAAAATTAAATTGGAACACACACACCTAACTAATGATTTAAATGTCGGAAGAGGAATTCACAAGGTTGTAATTATGAAGCTAGTCTTAGCATTATCATTCGTAATTAGCAGTAGATCTTATTTATTCAGCTTAGCATGGAGAAGTTGAATAAATCAGGGATGATGAAGTTTATCTTTAGACACTTAATTGTGCTGTTTATTCCATATCCTAAAATTTACCAATGAAGTATGAAAACAATACATAATGTCAACACAAAAATAGATTGTAGTTAGGAAAATGTTAAATATCAAGAAAATCATAAAAGAGAAAAATCTTAGAAATGGGGGAAAAGGTATTAAGAATGGTAACATGACACCCAAATGGTCTCATGAAGCTTAAAGCATGTGTTCTACCTCTAAATAGTTCATAAGTGGTCTTGTTATGAGGCTTAACTACTAATACCCTATTCTGCACATAGCAAGCAGTATTAATTGCTTTAGCCCAAAATATAGTAGGTAACTTAGAGTCAGCTAACATGGTTCTAGTAGCCTCAATTAGTGTCATATTTCTTCTCTTAGCAACACCATTTTGCTGAGGAGTTGATAAGTGTAAAATACACATATCCATTTATACTTAAAATAATCCAATTAAACCCAAAACAGACCAAAAATAGCAAAAATATGCTTGTATTTGTGTTTTGTGTGTGCAGGTATGGATAAGTCAAAAATCGCAAGAAAACAATCAAAAACGGGCAAGCACAGACACGAGAATCAGAAGATTACAAAGCCGAAGCCAAGAATGTCAAGCCATATCCTTAGCCCACTTCTCTTTTATGAAGCCTCAAGGACCAATCTTGCAAATCCCGAAAGTTATTTATAACTTGAAAAAGGGAAAAGAAAGAGAGGGACTGAAAGTGTAAAAATGCCAAACCTATAACAGTTTTAACTGTCTAAAAAGGGCGCCAACCCTTTTTACTATTCACCCGTCTTCCCCGTTTCACCATCCAGGGTAAATCAAAGGGGTTTTCCAAATTAAAGGGTGCTTAGGTCAATTCATGAGCTCTCTAACACAAATGAAGGGACAAATCAGTCTTTATCAAGGGATTACTTAGCCTCTCCCAATCAAAGGCCACGTCAACAATGGTGAAAGCACAATGGAATGTGGGTTTTTGCACTAAAATACTCACAAAAGAAGCACAAACGTCACATCAATGGAATGACACGCTGGCAATCTTCAGGTGTCCACAGCTTGATCAAACGGCCACAATTGATGCTTGAATGATTGAAGAAATGATTGGTTGAGATTGAAAGTTTGGAGAGCAGGGCAAGAGGGCTAGAATCTTCCAAGGCAGGCTATAAAAAGGGCTTCACTCTTCACACACCAGGAAGTAGCTTTTAGGATAAATTTTTAGCTTAATTTTTCTTTAAACTTTGTAATTTCTTTTTAAATATTGTAATCAAGTTTTCTATCAATGAATTCAGAAGTTTTTAATCTCTCTTAAGCTCTCTTATTTACTTTATAAGCTCTTTTTACTTTAAACTGTTAAGCTAAATAATCATAAGCTACTCATAAGCTCTTTCAGTCTATAAGCTGAAATAGAGCTGTTTGAATTCAGTATTAATCTTATCTAAACCTTAAATCAGTTAAATCTATTATGGATCTTACTAAATTTGAGCTTTTGGAAGGGGATCTTAACTTGGAAGAGATCCCAAGGACTTATACCCTAGCTTATTAATAAGCTAGGGAGCTTGTAGCTGCCTTTATTGGTTCCTTTTGTTTAGCTAAAGGATAAAGTAAGTTTTTCTTTTCATTTGTCTCTAATTTCAGTTTAAATTGCTTAGTTATAGCTTTTATGCTTAATATTGCTTATTTGCTTATTCTCTTTGCTTATTAGTGTTTAAATATCTCTTCTAGTGCTTATTAGTTATATGTTCTAGTCTGTTTTTGCTTAAATAGTTATAGATCATTAGTTACTAATTTCTGTCATAAAAACTCATAAAATCCAAAAATATTAGCTTAATTAGTTAAGATCTTAGAATTTTACTTATTCAGTTGTTTAATCATGATTGCTAAGTTTGTTTTAAGCTAGTTTTTATCTGGTATTTAGTATTTGTTCATTAGATTTCTCTTAAAAAGTTTTTCTCAAATCTGTCATAATCTAAAAGGGGTGTTTGGTTTAGTGCACTCTTGATTTACACTAGCAGTACTAACATCAGTTAGTACTGCTGAACCTTTACACTACCAGTACTAACCATAAGTTAGTACTGTTAGCTTAGATTTTAGCTTGTCAAATTCAGTAGTATTAAGTTTAGTTATAGCTTATTATGAATTTAGCTTTAGTTTTCATTTTCTAGCTTATTTCATAGCTTAATTTTGTTCTTAAAAGTCAAATTGCATCAGCAGTCACACCCACACACACCCCCCCCCCCCACCCCCCCGCATTACTTTCACTTGAAAGTACTGCTGAACTTTTACACTAGCAGTACTAACCTCAGTTAGTACTGCTGTGTTCTTAGCTTAATTTGGATAGATAATTTTAAGGTTTAGCTTACCAAATTCAGTAGGAGTTAAGTTTTAATATAGCTTAATATAGTTTAAGTCTTTAATTTTGTTTTCTAGCTTATTGTCTTATTAGCTTATTTTGCTGTCAAAAGTCATAAAAAACCTGAAAATTCCAAAAACAGTACTTAGAAACTTAGTGATTAAATTTGTTATATCAACTTTTAAGTCTAGGTTTTATAGCTTATTTAAGATGAATAATAATAGATTAATAAGTCTTAAAGTTTAAAGCCTAATTAGCTTTATTAAGTTTTCTAGTCTATTTAGAGTTTGTGTTACTTTGCTTATTTCCTGAGTTTGCTTGTTTCATGCTTAATTTCAGTAGTTTAAAAGCACTTCTAGCTTAGTTTTTTTTCATTTTTAGATTAAGCCACATCAGTAAGCTTCAAGACCACTTTTCCTGTTTAAAATTAAGCTTAAATTGAGCAGTTTATAGCTAGCTAAGTAAAGATAAGCTCAAAACCCTTCTTTCTGAGGTCAGTTTAGAAATAAGCTTTTATTGAGATTATTTGTGAGTTTCAGCCCAAGTAGCTTTTATTAATTTTGTTCCCACTAGCTTCCTTTACAACTTTGCTTCTTTGAGTTTTTCATTTTAAGCTCTTTAAAATTTCGAATGCTTATTGGACTTAATTTGTGATCGGGATAGATTCTCAGGGTAGATAGTGTAACTTTCAAATTTAGTTGTTTACTAAGTTGCCCACCCGTTAGTTTTTTAAGATTTCCCCGTTAGTCTCTTAGAACTTTGCACCGATTAGTCCATAGTTTAAGTTGTTAACTAAGCTTATTAGTTTTAATTAGTAATTAGGTTTAATTTTTAATTAGTTTAATTAAACTTTTATAAAAAGATAAAAATTAGGGCTTTTATTTTTAATAATTTTCTACACTTTTTCTTTAGTGAAATTTTAGTTCACATTTTTAGGGTTAAATCTTAGTCAATTTGCTTTATAGTTGCATTTTCGTATTTGTTTAATTGTTCAATTTAATTTAATTTTCATATCTTTTCAAATCAAATATCTTCGCTTCATTCAAATCAGGATCTGAACCTAAACGTGGTTTCAATTGCACTAGCCATTGGGGATAACGACCCGGGTGATCAAACTTACCCGGTTAAACATACGTATATTATATATATTATATTATTTTTGTAAGTCTTAACTTTTTACCTTAGTTAAAGGTGAATAGTTGGAATTTACCTAAGTAGTATTTTTATTACATATTTTATAGGTACGTAAAACTTGCGAATCTGTTTTTGGCGCCGCTGCCGGGGACTAGTGTTTACGATTCTTACGTTTTGTGTTTGTTGATTTGGTTTGAAGATCCTTTCGTCCTCGAAAGTTTCATTCTTGTTTTAAAATTCAAAAGTTAAAAAATATAAAATATAAAAAGTAAAAAATATTTTCCTTTTCTTTTTAATATAAGTAAAAGATAATATAAAAAAAATCAAAAAAAATCAAAAACATAAAAAAATTGTCCTTTAAAAAAGAAAATAAAATAAACAAAGTTGGTAATCGAACACCAACATATAATATTTTCTATTGAGATATTATCATTTCAATTTCCGGTGAACTTGTAATTGTTCCCAATTCGTAATCAAAGATTTAACACTTGCCATTTTGTGTCTCTATGAAGTACGGCTCACCTTGAAAAGCAATTTTCAAGAGCTACCGTGAAGTAGTTGATTATTTGGTTTAAGTCTCTTCCGTGTAATCGTTAAAATTCATTATTAAAATATAAAAAAAACATTTAGTGTAAAAGTTTTGCTTTTTGATTTTTAGTTTTTCTTTTTTATGCGCACTCGTTCGCAATCTCGTACACGTCGTCAACAACAAACTCTTCCGGTTGTTGAAAATCTTGATTTAGAAGAACCAATTGTTGAACAAAACGTTGTTCCAATGGCCGACAATCGAACGATGGCCCAAATGTTACAAGCTCCCATCGAGGGGTATGAAGATGCTATAGTTGTCCCACCGATCAATGCTAACAATTTCGAGCTTAAACAACCGTTAATCAATCTTGTGCAAAGCAATAAGTTTACGGGTAGACAAGATCCCCACAATCACCTTCGATTTTTTAATAAGGTCACTTCAACGTTTAGACATCCCGAAGTTCCGAACACTTCGATTAAGCTTTTGCTTTTTCCTTTCTCTCTAGACGGTGAAGCCCGAGATTGGTTAGACAAGGAACCTCCTAGATCAATTCTCACATGGGACGACCTTGTTTTAAAATTCATAAACCAATACTTCCCACCTTCAAAAACCACTTACTATCGGAATGAGATCATTACTTTTTACCAAAAACCCAACGAAACCTTCAATGAAGCATGGGAACGTTTTAAAGGACTCCTTCGTCAATGTCCTCACCATGGCTTCTCGGAACTTCACCAACTCGATACGTTTTATAATTCTTTGAATTCAAACGATCAAGATGCCTTAGATTCCGCCGCGGGTGGCAATTTCTTAGACAAAATGCCTCAAGAAGGATTAGCAATTATTGAAAGCAAGTCAAAAGTTCATTTTACCCACCAAAGTCGTGCTAATGAAAAAAAAAATTTATTCAAGAGTTAGTACGGAGCTACTCTCTTTCTAATTCTTCACCTTCTAAATAATTCTTTCGATATGCAACAAAAGCCGCTTCTCTCGAGATAAATGACTATCAAGAGACCAAATGATGAATCAAATGTAAGCTTTAGTATGTTACTTACTCCTGCACCCGTCAAAGCATTGAGGAAGTATGTTTCATTTGTGTGAACAAATCACCATTTTAACCTGTCCGTTAACTCTAGGTGAAACGATTTCCCGTTTTTCAAGACAATATCCAACAATATCAACAAACCGCAGCCGTGGGGAAAGTTTTCCAAAGAAACCACCGATTCTAAGTTGGCAAGCCAAATGAAACCACCATGTCTCAATCACCTGATATCCAAAACTCCAAACCGTTATCCCAAGGAACCCAATTCTCATTTCAACTAAAACCATGGCGGAAATTTTAACCAAAACGTCCAAAACAATCAATGAGCCGTTTAACCAAGCCTCCACCCAACCACCTCCAACCAATCACCCTTGATTAATCAAGCTTTTTACCTCCCGTTTCACAAACTCAGTAGTGTCCTAAAACGGATTTATGAAAGTTATGCTTAAGCAAAATTATGCAAACATGAATAACTTGCAAAGAAGTTGGATAAATTTCAAAGAACCAAAATGATTTTCAAAGAGTTTTTACAGTGATTCTCCAAAATAAACAAGATGAATTTTCAGAAAATGATGCATAGTTTTTACATGACCAAAATAATCACACCAACCCAACCTCAAGTACTTCAAGTTCTTTACCAAGCAATACCATTCCCAAACCCCTATAACGAAGCCAAGCAATTACCACTCGTAGTGTGTGCCTTCATTACTGATGGACCTCCGAATCCACCGCTGTTGTGGAAAAGGAAAGCAAGTGACAAAGGATACGGAGGCTACCGGCACACAAAGACACCCCATCCTGTGGCCCAGTAACAAACCAAAGACAATAACCACTCGAAGAGCCTTACTATGAGCTCAAAAGACCAAACCTAATTTGCTTACCCAGCGAGACTCAACAAACAAAAGATTCTGTGAAAAAGATGATTATCCCAAGCTTCAAAGTTTATGGAAATTTTCCCGTAATCTTCACTTTGAGCTAGTTTCGTGGATGGCTCTCATTCATATGCCAAAGTTTTGCTCCGATTTAAAGATTCTTGAATAACAAAAGACAAGTTAATGAGTTAACCAAACACCCTTTGAATGAAAATTGGTAGTGCGGATTGTCCCTAAAAAAAGCTTTCCAAAAAGCTAGGATACCCGCGGTCCCGATTTCTATCCATGTTAATTTTTCAGAGTTCGATAGTTACTTAGCCCTTGCCAATTTAGGTGCTAGTATCAATCTTATGCCTTTATCCATTTGGAAAAAGCTTCAACTCTCAAGCCACAAGGGCCAGTCTTGCAATTCCCGAAAGTTATTTATAACTTGAAAAAGGGAAAAGAAAGAAAAGGACTGAAAGTGCAATTATACTAAAAATCCAACAGTTTTAACTGTCAAAATTGGGCGCTAAACCCATTTTACTATTCACCCGTCTTCCCCGTTTCACCATCCAGGGTAAAAGAGAGGGCAAATAGAAATTGAGGGTCAAGGACGTCTATTCAAGTGGTCTAAATCAAGATGCAAGGGACAAATCAGTCTTTCCAAGAGATTCATTAGCCCAAGATCAAGCTCAAGCCACGGAGAAAGCACAAACTTAAGTGGGTTTTTGTGCTAAAACACTCACAAAACTAGCACAAACGTCACATCAAGGGAATGACAAGCTGGCAATCCTCAGTTGTGCACAAGTTGATCAAACGGCTACAATTGATGCTCAAATGATTGAAGAAATGATTGGCCAGTATTAAAAGATTGGAGAGCAAGGCAAGAGGGTCAGAAGCTTTATCATGCCACAATAATAAGGCCTCACATCTCACACACACACTATCTAGGTTTTTTTAGTAAAATTTAGTCCATGCTTAATTTTGTAATTTTTCCTAAATGTTTTTGTAATCTCCTTTTCTAGTAATGTAATTTAGTTTTCAATTAATGAAACTCAGTTTTTATTAGTCATAAGCTCTTCTTATTTTCAACCTTAAATCTCTCTTAATCAGCCAATTTATCTCAATAAGCTAATTAAGCACATTGTAAACTACTTTCAGTCCTTATAAGCTGAAATAGAGCTTATTGAAATTCAGTATTAATCTTATCAAAACCTTCAATCAGTTTAATCTTACATGATCCTTATTGGATTAGAGCTTTTGGAAGGGGATCTTAACTTGGAAGAGATCCAAGGACTTTTACCACTAGCTTATTAATAAGCTAGGAGCTTGTAGCCTCCTTAACTGGTTTCCTTTGTTAGCTAAAGGATCAAGGTAAGTTTCTCATTTTATTCTTCCTTAATCCAATTAAAATTTCTTAGTTATAGTGTATATTGCATAATATTGCTTATTTGCTTATTCTCATGCTTATTAGTGATTTAAATATCTCTTCTAGTGCCTTATTATGTTTTTGTCCTCATCTGTTTTTTGTTGAAATATTATAGAAAATTATTTACGTAATTTCAGTCATAAAAACTCACAAAATCCAAAAAAATAATCAGGCTTAATTAGTTAAGATCCTTAAATTTTACTTTAATCAGTTGTTTAATCCATGATTGCTAATTTGTTTTTTAAGCTATTTTTTATCTGTCTTTAGAATATTTATTAGATTCCTCTTAAAAAAGTTTTTCTTAAATCCTGTCCTATCTAAAAGGGGTGTTTGGTTTAGTGGCAATCTTGAATTGTGCACTAAGCGTACTAACATAAGTTAGTACTCATGAACCTTTACACTACCAGTACTAACCATAAGTTAGTACGTTAGCTTTAGATTTTAGGCTTGCCAAAATCAAGTAGGAATAAGTTTAAGTTTATAGCTTATTATGAATTTAATTTTAGTTTTCATTTTCTAGCTTATTTCATTGCTATTTGTATCAAAAGTCAAATTGCATCAGCAGTACTTTTCACTGAAAGAACTGCAGAACTAATTACCTAGCATACCAACCTCAGTTATACTGCTGTGTTCTTAGCTTAATTTGGATAGATAATTTTAAGGTTTAGCTTACCAAATTCAGTAGAGTTAAGTTTTCAATATACTTAATATAGTTTTAGTCTTTTATTTTTTTTTTCTAGCTTATTGGTCTTACTTATTTTGCCTGTCAAAGACCCATATAAGAACCTGAAAATTCCAAAAAACAGAACTTAAAACTTTAGGATTTAAATTTGTAAAATCAAGCTTTTAAGTCAAGGTTTAATCTTATTAGATGAATAATAAGTATATATAATAATTCTAAAGTTTTTAAAGCCTAGTTTAGCTATTAAGTTTTCTATTCTATATTGTAAGATATGTTGATACTTTGCTTATTTCATGAGTTTGCCTGTTTCATGCTTAATTTCAGTAGTTTAAAAGCACTTCAACTTAGTTTTCTTTTGCATTTTTAGATAATCACACATAAGCATTCCTTAGTACCACTTTTCCTTTTTAGAATTAAAGCTTAAATTAGCATTTTTATAGCTAGCTAAGTAAATATAAGCTCAAACCCTTCTTTCTGAGGTCAGTTTAGAAAATAAGCTATTATTGAGCTTATTTAGTGAGTTTTCAGCCCAAGTACATTTTTTAATTTATTACCCACTAGCTTCCTTTAACAACTTTTGCATCTTTGAGTTTTCATTTTAAAAGCTCTTAAAATTTCAAATGCTTTATTGGACTTAATTTGTGATCGGATAGATTCTCCGGGTAAATAGAGTAACTTTTCAAATTTTAGGTGTTTACTAAGTTGGCCCTCCGTTATAGGTTTTAAGTTACCCCGTTAGTCTCTTAGATCTTTGCACCCATTAGTCCATTAGTTAAAATTGTTAACTAACTTATAAGTTTTAATTATAATTTAGGTTTAATTTATAATTAGTTTAATTAAACTTTTATAAAAAAGAATAAAAATTAGGCTTTTATTTTTAATAATTTTTCTACACTTTTTTCTTTAGTGAAATTAAAGTCCACATCTTTTAGGGTTAAATCTTAACCAATTTGGCTTTATAGTTTGCATTTCCGTAGTTGTTTAAAATTGTTCAATTTTAATTTTTAATTTTTCATATACTTTTCAAATCCAAATATCTTCGCTTTCATTTCAAATCAGGAATCTGAACCTAAACTGGTTTCAATTGCACTAGCCATTGGGGATAACGACCCGTGTGATCAAAACATACGCCGATTAAACAAACGTATATTATATATAATTATATTATATTTGTAAGTCCTTAACTTTTTTACCTTATTTAAAGGTAGAAAAAGTTGGAATTTACCTAAGTAGTATTATTATTATATATTTTATAGGTACGTAAAACTGCAATCAGTTTTTGGCGCCGTTGCCGGGGATTAGTGTTTACGATTCCTACGTTTTGTGTTTGTTGATTTGGTTTGAAGATCCTTTCGTCCTCGAAAGTTTCATTTTTTTTAATTCAAAAGTAAAAAATATAAAAAGTAAAAAATATTTTCCTTTTCTTTTTAGTATAAGTAAAAGATAAAAAAATATATATAGAAAAATCAAAAACATAAAAAAATTGTCCTTTAAAAAAGAAAATAAAATAAACAAAGTTGGTAATCGAACACCAACATATAATATCTTCTATTGAGATATTATCATTTCAATTTCCGGTGAACTTGTAATTGTTCCCAAATCGTAATCAAAGATTTAACACTTGCCTTTTGTGTCACTACCAAGTACGGCTCACCTTGAAAAGCAATTTTCGAGAGCTACCGTGAAGTAGTTGATTAATTGGTTTAAGTCTCTTTCGAGAGCACTCGTTCGCAATCTCGTAGACGTCGACAAACTCTTCCGGTTGAACCAATTGTTGAACAAAACGTTGTTCTAATGGCCGAC
>BQNB010004456.1:0-103889 GCA_026074375.1 Tanacetum coccineum | reverse complement strand
AATAAATATTTTGCTTATCCCTTAAAGAGCCTTAGGGTTTATGGGGTAAGTAGAATTAAATAAGTGAAATTATAGCCTTATTCATTCCTTAAAGAGCCTTAGGGTATATGAAATGGATATTGTTGCTTAATTTTTGTCTTGTTTGTACCTTAAAGAGCCTTAGGGTATATGGTGCAAATAAGATTGGTCCATTTATGTCTTAAAGAGCCTAAGGGTATATGACATGAATGGTGTCATGCTTAAGTAACCTAATAAAAGCCAACTTTTGGTCGCCTCGATGTTGACTTAATTTTGATGACATTTGATCTTTTGAAAATGGCTAGGAACTAATTATTGCGTTTTTAACCGTTACGCTTTATTTTTGGAATTAATAAGTATCGAAATAAATTCTTAAAGAGCCTTCGGGTATATGACTTAAGTAAAATCTTGAGATACCAAATTAGGAATAAAGGAGGAAAAGTAAGTACACAATTAGCTTTTATGAATAGTGTTAGCCTCATAACTTATATTTTACAATGATCTTGTTTTTAAGCTTGGCTTGGAGGAGTGAAAGTCGGGGACGACGAATTTATCCATTTGAACACTTTTTGTGCTTTTTGTTCTGTGATCCTAAAAGTTATCAATGAATAATGAAAATAGTACATTATGTCACACATGAATAAGTTGTAAGTTGTAAATTAGGAAAAATATAAAAAATGAAAAAAATATTTGAAAAATGGGAAAAAGGGGTGTTTTAAAACTTGTGATTTCTTAACTTTCTCCACAAAAGACTTTGCTACTTTTCAAAGAATTAGTTTGAGGAGGTTTTGAGGTATTTGGTTTTAGAGCATACAATATTGCGTGAGGACACGGCAATCTCTTAGTTTGGGGAATTTTGATATGTGAGAAATCACATATCCTTTTTGTATCAAAACAAACCCTAAAAAGATGAAATAATGCAAAAATATGCTTGTATATGTGTGTTTTATCTTTTGTGATGTGTAGGTACAGATATTGCAAATATCACAAGAAAACGGTCAAAACCGGGCAAAAACGAACACGAGACGGATTGAGTGCACAAGAGCTGGGGGTTTCTAGCAAAAAGTCAACAAAAGTCAACATCAGTCAAACAATGGTCAACCCACAAGAGGACAAAAACCCTTAAAATACCAAAAATGCCCTTATTGTTAAACTATTTTCACCATAAGTCCTTAATTCAATAACACCGTTAGTCCTTTGTTAATTAAGGACTAACGGTCGTTAAGTGTCAAATATAAACCCAAACCTTTTTCGTTTAAACCATTTAACCGAGCCCAAGATAAACATCAGACCAAAACCCTTATAAGCCCAAGTCAACCCTCCCGAGCTTAGTAAAACTTAACAAACGAATAGAAAAAGGGCGCGAATGGGTGTTACTATTCACCCATCGTCCCCAATTTACCCAGCTCAAAAATTACCTAATTAAAGGGCAATTAACTCGTCCAACGTGGCCCTCAAGATACTTAGAACCAAGTGCCAATTCATAAAAACAAAGACGTCACCAAAGGCTTTGATTGGTCAAGATGACTCAAAGGATGACACGTAATCTACAAAGAAACACACCAAAAAGGGGAATATTGCACTGGAATCAATGTAAAAGAAGCACAGGACTGGCCAATGAAGGGATTGCCACGCTGGCAATCCGTGTGCTATATTCTCATCCAACGGCCACAAAGCTTGATCCAATGATTAGATGAAATGGAAGGTTGAGATTAAAAGGAGCGTATGAAGACCTGGAACCTTCCTCTCAAGCCTATAAATAAGAGGCTTCACTCACTCACAGAATCATCTAGTTAGCTAATATAGGAGTAGTGTAGAAGTAGCTTTTAGCTTATTGTAATTTTTAGCTTATTGTCATTTAATCCTTGTAATTTTCATTTAAAAAGCTTTGTAATTCGTTTTCATCAATAAAATTTGCAGTTTACTTTTAATCTTGTGTTTTAATCCGTTTTTACTTAATATGCAATATGGTTTGATAAGTTTCAATAAGCTCTTAATAAGCTGTCTAATTCACTACTCAAGCTAGTTAGATACTCATTTAAGCTCTTAAATCTTGAATGAGTTTACTTACACTCAAATCCACTCTCAAATTACCTCAGCTTAAAATGGAAGGGAAACCAGATTTGGATGGGTTTCCAGAACCACACTAGCTTATCATAGATAAGCTAGAGCTTGTTGATTAGCTCATAAGAGAATTTTATAGCCTTGTTTGTGCAGAGGCTTATGTTGTAACACCCCCAAAAATCATCACAACGCAGCGGAATACCACATGGGGTGCTACTTCATAATACACAGCGCTAGATACATTTCTGCTTAATGTTAGCTTATAGATGTTTAGATTAGCTTATTGTTGCTTAATATAGTTGATTAATGCTTAATTTAGTCATTTGTTAGTTTAAATCTTAGTTTACATATATTTGTTATAAAACAATTAAAAAATCCAAAAATAGTAGCACTAGTTAAAGGCTTATTGTTTTGGCTTATTTGATTATTGAAATCAGTTCATTAGGTCTGTTATAAGCTTTGTAGTATCTGGTAATTGAAGTTTAAACTTTAACTCTCAAAATTATAAGCTGAATATGATGTTAAGTATTTTAAAGGGGTGTTTGTGGTCAAGAAACACTAACTCAAGTTAGTGCTGTCAAGAGCCATTTAGCTCTTTAAATTGAATTTAAATCTCATATTGAGGTTTAAAAGGTTAGGATTTAGAGTTTTTGTAGGCTTAAATCAGGTTTTTACAAGTTTGTGTGTTAATTGTATGAATCTGAGGTAATAAGCCTAGATTCATAAGCTCTTTGTGCTTACAGTTGTTCTAGCTGCATTTGTTAATCATTTTGCCTTTAATTTAGTGTTAAAAAGGTGTTAGAAATAAGTTTCTTAGGACTGCACAATTGGATTTAGGTTTTGATCATATTAGTGTCATTTGCATCAGATAGTATAAAAGGCTTTATAAGCCACTTCAATCACTTTAAAATTCCAGCTTAGGTTAAAGTAGGATTAGATTGAAATTAGGTGCACAAGTAGTTTATGGTTCATTAGGTTTTGATCATATTAGTGTCATTTGCATCAGATAGTATAAAAGGCTTTATAGCCACTTTCATCTTTAAAATTCAGCTAGTTAAAGTAGGAATTAGGATTTGAAATTAGGTGCACAAGTAGTTTATGGTTCATATTAGATCTGTTTGAGCTTATTTTGTAATAATTAGCTTATTATCTTATCTGTTTTTAGGTCTGAAATCAGTACTTTGTCATTTTCATTAAGTATTTTGAGAAAAAACACAAGCAGAAATATAGATTGTCTGTCTGCACACCTTTTTCAGCAAGCATTTTCTTTGTGAATTTGATTTTCAAACTAATTTTTAAAGATGTTGATTGCAATTTTACATACATATATAAAATATAATATAGTGAATACGATGAAAAAATTATCAATTTTCCCTGAGGACAATGGCAAAAAAGGTCACTCTTCATCAATTTATTTATTATTTATAATACGTATGTTAACGGGTAGTATGATTCTCCGGGTCTGTTTTCCCTCAACGACTTGGGGATTCACACTTCCAGGTTATATTACGTATTATATTTTATTATATATATATTTTGAAGGTGTTTCCTTTCGTGTCTTGTCCTCAAGGGTAAATTGGTAATTTTTCCATCGTATTACTATTTATTATATTTTTTATATGTATGTATAAATTGCAATCAGTTGTTGAACAGCTGTTGCTGGGGACTTTATTGTGGTTTAATGATTCTATCGTTTGATGTTTGTGATATTAATTTGATGAACCTTTCTATTGTTGATGTTTTGTTTTTGTTAAAAAAAAAATAGAAAAAGAAAAAAAAATATAAAAATAAAAAGGAAAAAAATATTTTTTCTTCTTCTTTTTTGTTAAATAGAAGATATTAAACAAAAAAACAAATATATTTGACTCTTTAAATTTAAAAAAGTTACAAAGTTTGGTAACAGATCACCAACAAATAATCACCCTATCAATTGAGGTATTATCTGATAATATGTTCAAAATCGATCAAGAATTGAAAAAACTTGCCCATCTGTGTTCATTTACGGAAATTACGGAATCACCTTAAAAAGTAAAATTTTTTAAGTGCTACCGTTGAAGTAAATTTGATTTTTCTGGTTTAAGTTGTCTTCCGTTTATCCGTTTAAAATAGATTATTAAGCCCTTTAAAAATAATTATAATAAAAAAAATTTTTTGTGTAATTTTTTGTTTATCTTTTTATTTCTTTTTCTACTTTGTGCATGCGCACTCGTTCTCAAACCCGCAATCTTAACGTACCAAAGCCAAACGGCTGTTGGTTCACCATTTCATTTAGAAGAACTTTTGTTATTCCTCCATTAGTTTCCGATGTTGTTAAACGGAGACAATGGCACCAATTGCTCAAGCACCCACCGAGGGATAAGAAGGATTAAATTTGTAATTTCCGAATTTCATTGGCTAATTTGTGTTAAAGATGGTTGATCAATCTTGTTCAAAACACTATTAGTTTTTGGACCTG
Source organism: Tanacetum coccineum (assembly GCA_026074375.1). Taxonomy (NCBI): domain Eukaryota; kingdom Viridiplantae; phylum Streptophyta; class Magnoliopsida; order Asterales; family Asteraceae; genus Tanacetum; species Tanacetum coccineum. Next base: position 99,352 of record BQNB010004456.1, on the reverse strand, counting down.
ATAAAAAGAGATCCACATACTCACTTCCGTTATTTTTTATTAAGATTACTTCAACTATGAGATTACCCGGAGTACCGAGCTCGTCAATCAAGCTTATGCTTTTTCATTTTCTCTTATAGGTTTCAGCGCCCGGATTTGGCTAGGGAAAAGAACCCTCCTCGATCAATTTTGACATGGATGATTTGTTCGAAATTCATTAAATCAATTCTTTCCTCCTTTAAAAAACGACAATTTTCGTAACGAATATCACGAAGATTTTTCTAAAAGATTTTGACGAATCATTTTATGAGGCTTGGGATCAATTTAATGACCTTCTTCGAGCATGCCCACATCATGGATTTTCTGAATTATATCAATTGGATACATTTTACAATGCTTTGAATGCTAATGATCAAGACTCATTTGACTTCTCGCTGCGCGGTGGAAACTTTTTTGGATAAGATGGACTCGTGTTCTTGAGAATAAAGAGCAGAAGTAATCTTAAGGTTCGTAATTTCACGAAACAAGCAGCGTTGCCCAAGTGAGTTGAAATTCATATAATCCGGAAAAATATTCACCAGACTGTTGTGCGCTTACAATCCGAAGTCTCTGACTCTAAGAATTTGATCGAAGACTATGCCTTATCGACAATCATAAAGCCCAAAGATCCCGCAACCGTTAAAGCGGTTTTCGAGAGAGTTGTGTAACTTGTAGTGGGTGCTCATTCTTTTATAAAATTTGTCTCCAGGCCCACCGAAGGCAAGTTTATCTAAGATAACATTAAGAGTACGTTTCACAAGCTGCTGCAGCCAATTTTAATCAAGGAAATTCCAATTCTAGACCTCCGATGGTTTCAAACCAAATTCGACCTCCTGGTTTTCCTCTGATTCAAAACAATCAAAACCGTTTCAATCCAAATCAAGGAAATAATTTCAACCAAAATCGAGGAACCAATTTCAATCAAAACCGTGGAAGTAACTTCAACCAAGGACAAGTTTACCAACCCCCAATTAATCAGCCACCAGTTTACCAAGCTCCTACTCAGCAAATGCAAGGCGTTTCAAAGACCGATTTTGAGAATTATGTCAAGGCTAATGATGCTGTGTTACGGAATATGCAAAATCAAGGCCAAGGTTTACAAAACCAGATGACAAATTTAACGGAAATGCTTTCTAAGTTCATAACTTCCAAAAGCATTCGTCCTTCGAATTTAGAAACTCTTCCTAAAGTACAAAACCGTAACTAACCCTCGTGAGCATGTCAATGCTATCACCACACGAAGTGGTAAAACTTGTGAAGGACCTTCGACTCCTCTTGTTCCTACACCCGTTGTTTCTACACTCTAATGGACCCGAACAAACCGGAGACTACTGGACAAAGTGAAAAACAAGTTCGGTAAATACCGCACAAGTCCCACCTGGAGGATCATGATTCCATTTTTATTGAAATTCCAAAACCAAAGGCTAAGAAAACTGTTCAAGAGCCTAATTCTCCAGAGCCTAATTCATATCAACCTAAACTTCCATACCCCGAGAGGATGAAAGTGAGAGAGAAAGATACACCCAGTGCTCAGCAGAGCAGGTTTATGAAGTTGTTTAAACAACTACGTTTAGAATTATGCGTTTTGGTGTTTAATTAATGAGCAGAATTTAGGTCAGATTGTTGGGCGAATATCTCCATGATGGAGAATGTAAACAACATGATTCTTTTTTTTAAACTGTATCTTTTTGAATCTTTTTTCCAAAAAATCTAGCATCGAAGGTTTTTATGGTCGGGTGTTTTCAGACGAATTTTGAATCAACTTAAGTGAGGTGAAAACCCTACTTAAGAAGTGTTTTAAATTAAGTCCTTTTACAGAAAGTAACTTTCATATGTCTATTAAGAAACCCCAAAAGGGCTAAGGCTAAAATTAATTTTAAGTCGAAACTTTTTAGTGTGCAATCAGATCCGAAATTGACCAGTTTGTAAGTTTGATTTTCAAAGGTATACTTAGGGGTTGAATGAATGCATGAGATTCTGGGGGAACTTAATATACACATGTGGGGTCATGTGTGAATTTTTGTGGGAATTATAGATGCGTTTTGGTATGGGTTTTGGGTCGTGCAAGTTGGGTCAAAATTCTGCATTAGAGCAGAAAGTTATAAGTGTTTAAAATAAAAGTAAAGAGTAAATAAAAGATATAATGAAGGTGTAAAATGATGGTAGAGAGTCTTTACATATAGTATAGATGATATTAGTCCATCATTAGGGTTGTTATATTGGATTAAGCGTTTAGCTTACCGATGGTAACATGAGCTTTTATTGTGTATAGTTGTTAAGGAAGGAGTTTGAATTGCTTGTAGCTGCACGAACAGGTGAGTGTCATAGCCCCTATCTTTTCTAAGATTTTTCATTGGGGTGGAAACGATGCTTGAGTATGTGATGTTTTATTACTGTGATATTTGATGGTTGAGCTTAAAAATGCATGTGCTATGTGGCTATTACTTGCTATGTGTTGAATTGAATTGACAAGTGGAGCCGGGTTGGCTTGGATCGTGGGATCGTTCCTTCCCCACTTGGGTTGAGCCGAGCTATTTTTGAGTTGAGCTATTTTGTTTGAGTTATATTGATTTGAATTGTGTTGAATTGAGCTGATTGATTTGTAGTATGTGATAGTTCATGATATGCCATGCAACTGTTTATCTTTATCACAGAAATGTTGGAGTTGTTTTGAAATGTTTTGAGGTTGGTGTCTAAAACCTATGGCATCTCACCAACCTAGTGTTGACGTGTTTTAGCATCGTTTTCAGGTAACTCAGGTGATCGAAATTGATGTTAGGAGAGTTGCTAGTGAGACCATAGATGCAAGTTGAAGATCTATGATTTTGCTATGCCGTTTTATTTGAGCAATATGTTGATTTGATTTCTAGACTTTGTTTTGATATTGTAAGACTTGTATGGATGGTAATCCTTATCATTCATATTTGGTCGTTGGATATTTTTTTTGTTGGATGTTATCATGACACGTTGTGTCTTTGCATTTATTACACTATTTAGTATTCCTCTATAAAGATACCATGTGCTATGTTAATATCTTTCATGTTATGCCTCGCGTTTCCGCCTTGGCGGGGTGTGACAGATTGGTATTCAGAGCCAAGGTTATAGAGAATTAGGTGGTTGAACCTAGACTATAACCTAGGAGTCCTGGAAGTAGATGCATTTAGGGCATAAGTGTTTGTGTACGTATATACTGTATGTTCCCGCTATCTATAAGCTTGAAATTCTCTCTATTTTTGATTTACTACTATATAATATAAAATATATACTTTTTCATTATGGGGATCTAATAGTATATACCCCTTTGTTATTCTTTTAGTCATGTCTTCCCCTACCCTTAGGAGATATCGTTGGGAGATTGTTTACCTCAATGGACCCGCGAAGTTGGGTGACTTTTGAGAGAGAAAAGTCAAACCCAAGCCATGTGCATGTGTTTGTATAAAAAGGGAGCAATAGCATTCATATCACACACACATATATACTTAACAAAATTTTTGCTCTCTCCCTCTTCCCTTCTTTGTTCTACCAACGCACAACAACACCAAGGGAGTGGTGTGTGATTTGGTTTAGTTCATGTTGTTTTGGATCGAGTTCGGGTTATACATATTCATATTTTCGGGTTAATCTTCATCTATTTTCTTCATTCTTGTAAATAAATATTTTCTTACATATTTTTATATATTCCATATCATTTACATATTTTTTCACATCATTTGATGCATATATTTATCATCATACTTGTTCATGTATAAAACTACACATTTGTTTATAAAAACTACATTAAAAAACGTTTATATATAAAAGATATATATAAAAAGTCCACTTTTAAGCTCGTTATTATTTTATAAAAATATATATTTACAAAAAGTCTTATATTTATACTCGCTCATATATGTTTGGTTGTAATATGCTTAAATATTGAGACTCGTGGAAGTGTTGTGGATTTATATAGTTTTAGGATGAGGTTGGATTTGTAAGTGGATTTGTGGATTTGAGAATTTGTGTTGATGGATTGTGGACTATAGGAATAGAATCTGTGGAAGGGAAAAATAGATAGAACACTTGTGTACATTTTCGTGGTCGATTCAAATTGTTAAAAATGAATTTATAGCGGATAAACGGCGATCAATTAAAATTAGATGAAATAAATATATTTTCTGAACTTATGCTTTATGTGTCAAAACTTGTACTTAAAGTGTCAAAGACTAACGTTTTCATTTATTATTAATCGCGCTACTCTAAAATTATTTTCTTAGAATAATAGTATCTGGTGTTGTGGTTCGGTTGTCGTAAAGACTTCAACACGAAGTTTTACAACTCCCTAGGCAGTGTACATAATCGTTATAGTGTATTATAGGCAAGACTCAGGGGTTGTTATCGTTCTCTAGGAGAATAGGTTGGGAAGGCTCGATCAAGATCTAACAGAGGTCTACGGGGTTGAGAGAAGATTCTTTTTGTATTTTTATTTTATAGAAAGCAGTAAAAATCATTGGTTTGAGAGGTTGGTTTGTTTAACTAATTAAAACTAAATATAATCTAATCTACTGGTGATAACTTTATGATAAAAAGATCTATTTACTTAATTATGTACTACTCCTTAGATTGCTTCTCCTAATCATGTTGCTTTGTTACACTTGTGATGATATGTGTAAGTATTTCCTAAGTCATGAATGAATTACACGTACCCGCCGTATATTTAATATTCTGTTAAGGAAACGCACAAGTAAGGTAGTATGAAGTGTAACATCCAGGAATTTTCGAAATTTTTAAAGGACTATTTTAATCTTTGACTTTTCGAGTCTGACTTGACCTTTTTGACTTTTGGTCATTCATTGTGTCACACCCCGTAAATTCCCGGTTAGTATTCCGACCCACTCCAGTCATCTACTTTAAATTTTATATGTTACGTTTAAATCTGACAGTTTACCGGGGAACTAAACTGCGTAAAAACTGAAAAACGTCGTCGGACGCGTTCCGACATCGATTATAAATTAATTTAGGCTTAATATAAGATATTTTAGCTTTCCTGAGTGTTTTGTGATTTTTAATCATTTCCGATATTAATTTTAGGGTTTTATCCTTTAAATAGCGTTTTTGACCAAACGGAACCCAGGGAGGAAACTCAAATTTCTTTTGTGAAACTCCAAGTTATCGTAATTCTAGTGTCATGCAACTAAAAATTTCGTTCACTTCATTTTCCCTAGCCAAATGTGGCGCCTAAACTACTTCAACAAGTATACTTGGACTCAAAATAAAAGAAATGGCATCTTATTTTGAATGTCCCACCCATGTGTGCATGGAGAAGATAAGGGAAAATGAATATGATGAGTTCATTATCATGACATACTAACTGTATTGACCCCTCATGTGTTGTCTTACAATTCTTACAAACTTTGACTAGCAAATTTTGAACCATGATCATATCACTTGACTTTAGCTATGATTACAGGACCCACTTGGTTCTTTGCTTGCCATGCAGAACCCAAAAACCCACACACACATTTTGTGTGTGGTAGGTTAGTCACATAGGTCACAAGTGTGATTTTGAAACCTTAAAACACTAACTCTTTTATATAAATAGAACTTTCTCACACTTTGCGGTTATAACACAGTTTCACTAGCCACAAAAAATTTTCACACATCTCTCTTCCTCCTCTCCCTCTGCTCACGCAAAACTCCAAACACCAAAATACATCATAAATTATGATTCTAGCAAGATCCAAGTATTCTAAGTTCATTTCTAAGGTTACCTAAGGTAGATCCAAGTACTTATTGGTTGATTTTCAAAGATTTCAAGAATTATAAAATTAGGGTTTGTAAGACTATTTGGGGTTTTTATAGATCTATAGTTTGTGGGTATAGATCTTGTGTTTTCTCTACTTGCTCTTCTTGATTTGTAAGTGTTCCTTGAATCTTTGTTGGTTTCATCTATTTTCTTTATAGATCTATGTTTGTTCATAAAGATCCATGTGTTTGTGTTAACTTTTACAAAAGAAATAAAACAACACTTTGTCATCTTTTATAAAATGGAAGTAAACATTGTTACCACTTTATGTTTATGTCTTATATTATGTTCTTGGTGAGATTGAGAGTTGATGAGAGTTGCAACAATAGAGATTAGGTTGGATTAAGGTTAGTTTTGTGGTGGATTAGTTGTGAATAAAGGTTGAACTAGATTAGGCACTAATATGCGAGTTGGGTTGATTTTTGTGGCACTTTCGATAAAAATAGCTTGCTGTCCCGAATTTGTTTTGAGGTTTTGAGTGACTTAAAAATGTTTTCATTAGGCGTAAAAGTAGTTTTTGAAGAGCTTATTTCGAATAGATAATTTTTCATATATCACACTTCAAAATCGGACTTAAAACGGCCAAGTTATGGCCAAATGAAACTCGAAACATTTTTCGGCATCATCAATAAATAGTGGGCTGTTAGGAATAGTAAAATGGGCTTCCGGGCACTTTCGGACGATTTTGGATGTTTTAAATGCAAGCGAAACATATAGAAATGCTAAGTAATTAGTTAGAACAACTAAAAATGTCATGAAGGTTATTTGAGATGACGACCTTAATAAAAAGTAGGATTATTTAAAAATGGTACGGAATTGGACCATCTAGGCGTTTATACATAAGGATTAGGTGGGGTTTTTTTTATAATTGTTAAGCGATTGTTAAAATATGGAAACTTAAGAAAATAGGGGACGCTATTAACGTTTTGAAACTAAAAAGTTTCCTAAAAGGGAAAGTTTCTAAAAATAGTAACTTTTTGCAAGTGTCGGGATTTAACTAAGACATGGTAAAGTTTCAAAGTCTTTTATTACTAAAACGCAAACACACTTGGATGCTCTAAATGATGAACATGGATGCTTTACTTGTTTCTTTGACGAATGCTAAGTCATACCCATATTTACTCTAGGTCGCGGCTAGACCTCCTTATATCTTCGTCATTTGTTGTGGTTATCGCTTATCCTTGCTAAGGTGAGTTCATAGCCCCACGTTTTTACTGATTTACAAATGCTTTATACCATGGGGTGAGAAACATTGTTTGCTTTTAAATTGGACACAAGTTCTTTACGCGAGTTTTACATGTTTATGTGTTGCCTAAGTTGCTTACAAACCTACTACTGCCCAAATTATCATGAACTGTTAGTTTCTCGATCGGAGGACCGGTTGAGGGAGCGCGAGTGAGTAAATAGATCTATTGGGACTAATTATCCCTATCCGCTTTGTTTCCACTTAACGAAGAACAAACGGATATATGTCATGTCGATTGTGCGTTATGGTGGTCTTTGGTTTGGGACACCGGTTAAGGGCAGGAATTACTTTGTGACAGGATGTAACATGCCCTGTTAATTATTAGCTTCAGTGTCATGAGCTTAGCGCAACAGTAAATACTTTTTATGTGATGATGTATCTGTTATAGTAGTCGCATACGTTTTGACATCTTGTGGTCCACTCTTGTATTAACTTAAACCTATGAATTCACCAACATTATGTTGACGTTTTAAACATGTTTTCTCAGGTGCTTAGCTTGGATTGATTCTTGATGCTAAATGGAGTCTATGTGCTATGTGACTTCGCCAATTTCAAGATTTATCTATTATTTACTCGTTGTCATTATCAAAACTTTGTTATGCTTCCGCTACTTTTAACTTAATTATTATGGGTTGTAAAACTTAAATTTATTTTATTTTATGCGACGAGTAAACTTTTTTTTAAACGTCCATGATTAGTGGTCGTTCTTTATTGCTTTTAGATCGGATTGTTATGACGTCACGCCCCCGGACACGTATTCCGTCCAGGCCCCGTTTGGGGGGGAAATTGTGTGACAGCATTGGTAATCAGAGCAAGGTTATAGAGAACAGGGTATTATTCACTAGGTCTGGGTCTATAACCAGTATGTGATCCTACTGTGCCTCTATCTGTGCTTACTATATTTCATACCCTCTACTGCTTACATATTATATGAGATACTATATATACGTGGGTATTACATTATTGCGTATTTTCCTTGCCATTCATTTTAGCATTTCTTTATGCCTTGATGGTTTCATTAAATTAAAGGAGATTTATATTAACTATTGCTTGTGCAATTTTGACAGCTTCAGCTATTGTTATTTCTTCTGATTTTCAGAGGGAGAGTGTGGGATCACCGCCTCTCGGCGTATTTCTTTTGGTGACTTATTACTTTACTATTATTCCTTTACTTCTGTGGTTGTCAAGTGACTATCTGCTATTGCTCCTGTTATTTCCCCCTCGCGCTGCTCTATGTTGAGACGACTATTGTCGCTTACCCACTGGATTGAGTGGCTTGGTTCCTATACGGTGCGGAGTTCGATTCTGATTCACCAGATGAGATGTCTTCACCAGAGCACATTTCCTCGCTACCAGCTATTTCACCATTCATATGCACCGGTTCTTCTGAGGCTCCTTATTCTTCTGATGGACCACCACTGCAGGACCCTTATGTTCTACCATTGCTCGTTGGAGGTAGCAGGCGGTGTGGTAGCAACACTCACATCAATCATTTATTGAGTTTCCTATTGCTCCTGTTACTGCCCCGCCCGGGATTCGTCGACGGACAAATTAAAAACCACCCAACATCCACATCGCCTCATCGACTTTATTCGACCGGGGAGCTATTCCGTTCGGTCGTCCTTACCGCACCCATCTTAACGGGCCGCGTAAATTGTTGACTACAAGGAAGAGAGTTGGACCTTTATCAGCTCACAGATTAGCATCGAGGCATGCATCACCTCGTTCTCCAGATCATCACTCATCTTCTTCCAGTTCATCTTCGGATTCTTCGCCAGTTCATTCTTTGGGTTTGGATGCGTCAGATCAGGTCATTCGGGTCTATGATGTCAGTATCACCTGATTATGTTACCTCGAGGAGAGCACCACGTTGCAGTGAGTGCATTTCGTCGTTGGTGTGCTGCTCCATTATTCTACTTGGCTATCCACCGACTACTCGAGTCATCATCAAGGATCATCAGAGAGACCCATGCATTTTTCTTCACATTATGTTACTGGACATCTAGTAAGAGATGTAGATCCCGGTTTGATTCAGTACATTATCCACTGCAGTAGTTAACAGGGATCATTAGTCTACCCGTGTGATCTCTCACACCCGTAAGAGGTTCAGAGTTTCATATTCATCGGAGGCTAGCTTAGAGGAGGATGCGAGGTTGCGGCTTTACTTTATATAATTTTTAATACAAATAAAAATAGGGTAGGATTGGGGTTGACATGGGAGTTTGGTCATTAATGATGGGGATGAGGTTGGAAGATCAGTTGTGATTGACCAATGGATTGCCATGGATGACCAGAGGAGTATGAGGCTGACGTCCATAAGCGCTGGCGATCGGTCTTAGGTACGGTATCGGACCTCATGACATCGCACCGTTAGTTGAGGAAAGGAGATTGTAGAGCCAGATGGGGAGGATTTCCTGACTCATCTGGCACTAGGGATGGCCATTGTTTTAGGTCTAGTCGAGGATATGCTGTTGGACGTGGTTGATGCTGTGCGTGACTTTTACCATCACATGTCTAGGTTCGTGTGATAGGATTGTAGGGATGAGAACTGCTCAGAGACGGTTTGGAGGCCCGGTTCAGTTGATAGCTAAGTGGAGCAGATTAGGATGGATGAGATGATCTATAGCTTAGAGGTTGGAGAACCTCAAGGTTCGTGCTATGTTGGTATTGAGAAGGATCGTGTTTAATTCTTTTTCGTGAGCAGCCTTCTATCTTCATATGTACCTTTTAAAGGAGGAGTTTTGGTCAGATTTCGTAGGGATCGTGATTGATGCTCGAGGGGGAGGACTTAGGAGGATTAGATTCGTATCTTGGGAGGCGTTTTCTGGTTTCGTCCCATAAGTCTAGTTGCCACCCTGAGATGTTAGGACATGCTAGGCCAATGGTTAGGTCTAGGTATTAGCATGTAAATAATTATGGATCATGAACTATTTTGGATTTGGGTTGTCATCGATTCATGTTTTAATGATGAAATGGAAAAGCTTGTTTTGATTCTCTGTTATTTATCTGTATTGTTATTTATACTTCCTGGCGAACGTGTTACAAATAAATTTTACTTCATAGCATGTATTAAATTATCATTACCTGATGTTTGTATATTCGTTTCAAAAATTATCAACTATGGGTGTTTTGTTGTATTGTGATTAGAACATGACAAACACTCATTCCGGGAATGACCCACCCGCAATTGAAGAAAATTATCGATCAACGTCGGGAACGCAGCTCTAGAAGCTCATCGAGTTAACCAAAATCTTGAACTTGGGAATGGGAATGATAATGGAAAACGGTATAATTGGAAACGGGAATGGGAATGACAATGGAAATTGTAATGGAAATGGTATAATGGAAATGAAACAATGGAGTGACAACGGTGACCGGTTAATGAGAACCCATGTTGAATGGAAATAGGGAGAGGTTGGATGCTCGTGAATTTACTTACCAGAACTTCATGATGTGTAACCACAAGGTTTTAAAGGAAACCGAAGGAAGTGGTTGGTCTGATATGGTGGATGTGAGAATATGGAGACTGTTTTCACATACGCAAACTGTCCGCGAGAAATATCAAGTGGAAGTATGCAACTTGTACCTTACTCAGGACAGTGCACTAAACCTGGTGGGATCTCTCATCAGGGGAGAACCATCAGGAATGATGCGCATACGCTTTGTCAATGGAGAGAGTGAATGAAACTGATGACAGAAGTGTATTGCCCGAGAAATGAGATCCAAAAGATGGAAAACGAGCTATGGAATCTGTCAATGAAAAAAAACAATGACATCGCTAATTACACTCAAAGGTTCCAGGAACTCACCATGATGTGCACCAAAATGGTTCCCGAGGAGGAAGATCGGGTGGAGAAATTCATTGGAGGCCTTCCCGATAACATCCAAGGAAATGTGATTGCTGCAGAACCTACAAGACTACAAGATGCTGTTCGAATTGCCAACAACTTGATGGATCAAAAGTTGAAGGGTTATGCTGTGAGAAATGCAGAGAACAAGAGAAGATTGGACAACAACTATGGAAACAACCATGGGCAACAACCACCCCACAAACGACAGAATACTGGAGGACAGAATGTTGCTAGAGCCTATGTGGCTGGTAACAATGAGGAGAGGCAATATGAAGGTACCTTGCCTCTCTGCAACAAGTGTAAGCTTCATCATGTAGGCCCTTGCACCACAAGATGTGGGAAGTGCAATAAGATTGGACATTTGACCAGAAATTGCAGGGTTACCAATCCCACTACCCCCACCCAGAGAGGTCAAATGGTGAATCAGAGGGTTGTGACTTGTTTTGAGTGTGGTGCACAAGGACATTACCGGAAGGATTGCCCCAAGATCAAGAACCAAAACCGTGGAAACAAAGCAAGAGTTCCTGATGCAAGAGGCAGAGCATATGCCCTAGGAGGAGGTGACGTTTAATCCAGGTGCAAACACTGTCACGGGTCGTTCCTTACTCAACGAGAATCATGCTATATGTTATTTGTTTCTGGGATCACCGATAGGAGTTTTCGTATCAAATACTTTTAGTACATTGCTAGATATCACACCCTATGCCTTAGACGTTAGTTACGCTGTCGAGCTAGCTGACGGAAGGACTTCAGAACCAACACTGTGCTTATAGACATGTACATTAGGAGATTGTTAGGACATCCATTTTGATATCGAGACCCCCCCATGAATGCTATAGAGAGCTGGGCTATTATTTTTACAATCAACAACACGTAGTTTCGGACGTTATAATCGGGCATGGATTGGTTAGCAAAGAAATCATTTGCAGTGATAGTCTTTGGCTTGTGAAGAGAAGATAGTGCATATTCCTTATGGAAATGAAATTATGATTGTTCAAGGAGACAAAGGTGTCCTAGGAAGAGAGAGAATAAAAAGTTTGTGCATTATATCAAGTGAAAAGTGCCAAGAAGAATATTGAGAAGGTTGTCAACTATTTCATGGCACAGGTTTCGGTGAAGGAAAACGAAGAAAGTCAGAGGAGAAGCGACTTAAGAGTGCACGACTATACGGGACTTTCCAGAAGTTTTTCTTTTTTTTTTTTTTTTTTTTTTCAGAAGACTTACCTGGACTACCACCCACACGAAAAGTCGAATTTTAAAATTGATTAGTGCCAGGTGTGCACCTGTAGCTCGAGCCACGTTTATAGGTTAGCACCGTCGGAGATGGAAGAATTGTCTACTCAACTACAAGAACTTTATGACAAGGGATTTATAAGGCCAAGTTCCTTACCCCGGGGAGCTCCGGTTTTGTTTGTCAAAAAGAAAGACGGCTATTTTCGAATGTGTATCGATTACCGTGAACTTAACAAGCTTACTGTGAAAAATCGATACCCACTTCCGAGAATCGAGAACTTGTTGATCAGTAGCAAGGGTCTAAGTGTGTACTTCACAGATCGACTTGAGGTCTGGTATACCATCAATCAGAGTTCGTGACGAGGATATCCCAAAGACGGCATTTAGAACTCGCTATGGTCATTACGAGTTCCAAGTGATTGACATAACGCGTTTTGATAACTCGCCTGCAATGTTCATTGGGATTTGATGAACCGATATGTTAGACCATACCTAGATAAATTTGTGATCGTGTTCATCGATGACATCTTGATATACTCTAAGACCAAGGAAGGGCATGATGTACATCTTAGACTAATTTTGGAGTTGCTCAAGAAGGAAGAATTGTACGCCATGTTCTCAAAGTGTGACTTTTGGCTATCGAAGGTATAATTTCTTGGACACGTGATTGATAGCGAGGCATTCACGTTGTCTTGCGAAGATTGACGTCAATCATGGATTAGGAATCACCAAAAACTCCAACAGAAATTCACCAATTTCTAGGTCTTGCGGTTACTACCGATGATTTATCGAAAGGATTCTCCAAGATTGCCAAGCCTATGACAAAGCTGACTCAGAAAAGTGTAAAGTTCAATTGGGGTGAAAAGGAGGAAACTGCTTTCCAGGCAATGACGAAAAGTTCGTGTGTGCAACGATTTTGGCATTGCCCGAAGCGAAGTGAAAAACTTCGTCGTATATTGTGATGCTTTCATAATGGGGATTTAGGGCCGTGTTGATGCAGAAGTGAGAAATCATTAGTTATGCTTCCGCCAGCTCAAAATCCAATGAGAAGAAATAAACGACTCTGATTTGGAAATTGGGGACCTGTGGTTGTATTTCGCTTTTTTTTTTCTCAAGATGTGGATGGTTGAGGAACATTACCATTTACGTGCCACGAAGTGATTGGTACACTGATCATAAGAGTTTGCAACATATTCTAAACCAGAAGGAGTTGAATATGAGGCAACGTAGGTGGTTAGAACTGTTAAGTGACTATAACTGCGAGTTACGCTACCACTCGGGAAAGGCGAATGTGGTGGCTGATATGTTGAGCCAAAAGAGTAGACCTAAGCCACTGCGAGTTCGAGCCTTGGTTATGACAATCGGTTTGAACCTCCCTGCGCGGATCTTAAATGCTCAGGTTGAGGCGAGAAAAGAAGAGAATTACGAAACAGAAGATCTACATGGTATGATTAAGAATCTGGAGCCACGTGCAGATGGAACTTTGTGTTTGAAAAATAGAAGCTGGATACCACTGTTTGGTGACTTGAGAGCTTTGATTATGAACGAGTCGCCATAAGTCAAACGGTATTTGATCCTACCCTGGAATCGGACAAGATGTACCTGATTTGAAGAAGCTATACTGGTGGCCCACATGAAAGCAGAAAAGAATTGCCACCATATGTGAGAAATTGTATGACTTGCGCAAAGGTTAAAGCAAAATACCAAAAACCGTCCGGTCTATTGGTACAACCAAAAATCCCTGAATGGAAATAGGAAAACATAACTATGGACTTCGTGACAAAGTTACCAAAAACGCACAGTGGGAGTGATATGTTTGGGTTATAGCGTCTTTTTGATCCGACTTACTAAATTTGCTAATTTTCTGCCTTAGCAAAAGAGAATGACTCAATGGAGAAATCTGACCCAGACAATACTTGAAAGAAGTGGTGTCGAGGACATGGAGTATAGTGCTGTTTCGATCATCTCTGATCGCGATGGCAATTTGTGTCTCAATTCTGGCAATCTCTTTAAGAAGCTTTTGGAACTTAATTAGATATGGAGTACGCATTATTATGAGAAAGTGTATGACTTGCGCAAAGGTTAAAGCAGAATACCAAAAACCGTCCGGTCTATTGGTACAACCAAAAATCCCTGATTTCGGGAAGGGATGGGACATACATTTACCCTTAATAGAATTCTCCTATAATAACAGCTATCATACAAGTATTAAGGCGATACCTTTTGAGGCATTGTATGGTCGCAAATGCTGGTCACCTATCTGCTGGGCTGAGGTGGGAGACGCTCAGCTTACTGGACCAGAAATTGTTCGTGAGACAACAAAGAAGATTATCCAAATCAAGCATCGTCTACAAGCTTCACATGATCGACAAAAGTGCTACGCTGATAAGAGACGTAAGCCATTAGAGTTTCAGGTTGGGGATAAGGTTATGTTGAAAGTATCGTCCTCGAAAGATGTAATACGTTTCGGCAAACAGGGAAAGTTGAACCCTCGTTATATTGGACCTTTTAAAATTCTCGCCAAGGTGGGAACGGTTGCATATCGACTAGAATTACCAGAGAAACTAAGCCGTGTTCATAGTACCTTTCACATCTCGAACCTTAAGAAGTGCTTATCTGATAAACCGCTCGCGACTCCATTAGACGAAATCCACATTGATGAAAAGCTCAATTTCATTGAAGAACCGGTTGAGATTATGGACCGCAAAGTCAAGTGTTTGAAGCAAAGTCGTATTCCAATCGTGAAGGTCCTTTGGAATTCTAGAAGAGGTCCCGAGTATACCTGGGAACGCGAAGCCCAAATGCAGAAGAAGTACCCTCATCTGTTCGCTAACCCTGTATCCGCATCTCAAGCTACGTCCTAAGCTTTGAGGACAAAGCTAGCTCTTTTAACGGGGAAAGGATGTCACACCCCGTAAATTTCCGTTGTTATTATTCCTGACCCAACTTCTCGGTCATCTTACTTTAAATTTTATACGTTACTGTTTAATCTGGACAATTACGAGGAACTAAACAAATGCGTAAAAAACTCGAGAGACATCATAGGGACGCGTTCCGCATTAGATTATAATTAATTTAGGCTTAATATGTGTTATATTAGCTTTCTGAGTGTTTCGTGATTTTTAATCACTTCCGATATTAATTTTAGGGTTTTATCTCTTAAATTACGTTTTTCGCGTTTTTGACCAAACGGAACCCCGAAAACTCAAAAATCTTTTGTGTAAACCAAGTATCATATTTCTGTGTCTACTACTAAAAATTTCGTTCACCGTCTTTTTCTCTTGCCCAAATGTGGCGCCTAAACCACAACAACATGTATACTTGAACTCTAAATTAAAGATTTGGCATATTTTTTTGAAACATGCACCCATGTGTGCATATAAACTTGGAAAATGACACATGAGAGTGTCACTCTCATGTGTATACTTCTCATACAAACACGTGCATGTAATACTTACACAATTCTTACTCTTTTGGCTAGCTAATCTTTGAACCATATCATCTTGAGTGAACATTGGCTTAGAAAATTTGAAAACATCTTGGTCCTTGTGAGCCACATGTCGGGGCACCGAACCTAAAGACACAAACACACCTTTGGTGTGTGTTGGTCACTTAAGAATTACTTGAACCCACAAAACCCTAACTCTCCTACTATAAATAAGAGCACATTCTCACACTTAGGGTTATACTTTCATTCACTAGCCTCAAAAATTTTCTTTCTTCCTCCCTTGTGTCTCCTAGCTCACGGCACACCACCACCAACATACACAATCCATACCTTTTGATTTTCTTCAAGATCCAAGTGTTTAAAGTTCATTCCTAGTTATATCTAAGGTGTTGTGAAGCATTAATTCCTTGATTTCAAGAATTATAAAATTAGGGTTTTCAAGATTTTTGGGGTTTTTATAGATCTATAGTTTGTGGGTATAGATCTTGTGTTTTCACTACTTGCTCTTTTGAATTGTAAGTGTTCCTTGAATCTTTGTTGGTTTTCAATTATTTTTTTATAGATCTATGCTTGTTTCATAAAAGATCCATGTGTTTGTGTTATTTTTACAAAAGAATAAGTTAATATTTTCGTCATCTTCTTATAAAAATGGAAGTAGTAAACATTGTTACATTTTATGTTTATGTTTTATAATATGTTCTTGCGTGAGATTGAGTGTTGATGAGAGTTGCAACAATGAGATTAGGTGGATTAAGGTTTAAGTTTTGTTGGTTGGTTTATTGGTGAATAAAGATTTGGGCTAGATAGGCACTAATATGCGAGTTGGGATGCTTTTTGGTGGATTTCGGCAAAACATCAAACCTTTTGCTGCCCGATTAGGTTTTTTGGTTAGAGCGACTAAAAACTGTTTTCATTAGGCGTAAAGTAGTTTTCGAAGAGCTTATTTTCGAATAGATAATTTTTCATATTTCACATTTAATAATCGGAATTAAACGGCCAAGTTATGGCAAATGAAAACCCGAAACCAATTTGTCGGCATATAAAGAATAGTGGCGGCTTGTTAGGAATTAGTAAAATGGTTCCGGGCACTTTCGGACGATTTTGGGTATTTTAAATGCGAGCGAAACATATAGAAATGATGGGTAATTAATTAGAACAACTAGAAATGTCATGAAAGGTTATTTGAGATGCCGACCTTAATAAAAAGTAGGATTATTAAAAATGGTACGAATTGGACATTTAGGCGATTTAAACATAAGGATTAGGCGGTTTTTAGGATTGTTTAAGCGATTTCTAAATATGGAAAACTAAGAAATGTAGGGGACGTATTAACGTTTTAAACTAAAAGTTTGCTATAAAGTTAAAGTTTCCTAAAATATTTAGTAAATTTTTGCAAGTGTCAGGTTTAACTAAGAAATGGTAAGTTTCAAGTCTTATATTACTTAAACGCAAACACGCTTGGATGCTCTAATGATGAACACTGGAGCTTTACTTGTTTCTTTGACGAATGCTAAAGTCATGCTTTATTTACTCTAGGTCGCGGCTAGAACTCCTTATAATCTTTCGTCATTTGTCTGTGGTTATCGCTTCTCTTGCTAAGGTGAGTTCATAGCCCACGTTTTTACTGATTTTCAAATGTTTGATATTCCTTGGGGTGAGAAACATTGTCTGCCCACTTTATCAGATTCAGTTTGCAGTTTAGCATGAACAAGTGCTCTATGGTTTATTGAATACCACTCATGGGCTTATTGAATACCACTCATGCTAGCCCAATTCTTTCAATTGGTCTATGCTTAGATGCCCAAACTAGCATGTATTTTAAGCTCTTATTTCTGGGCCGGTTCCCATATGAATATGTACATTGTTTTGCTTTATTTGTAGTTCACCCTCTTCTCAGTTGTCTTTCCTTATTGTTTGTTAATTATCTTAACAAACAAAAAATAACTCTATTCTAATTGATGCAGTTTGTGATACACTCATCCGCTTGGGTCCTTTCTATATTGAGGGAAGTATGGTGAATTTTACATCAATATGTTATATGCATTATGCATATATGAATTCTAGTCGGATGGGAACTAGATAGAAACTGAAGTGGAATGGGTGATTGATTAAAACAGAATGGATAGGCTCTCAGCACAAGACCATATATTCTACCTTCTGTATATCGTATATCGTACTGAACTTGCTAAACTATAGGTGCGGACCTGATAACTCTTTAACTTATAAGAAGTGCACTTTAGTTTGTTATAATTAATCACTCTCATTATTACTATTATTTGTTTACCAGGATCAAATACCCCTATTTTCAACCAAGGTTGCCATACGTTCCATTGAAACTCAATTGGGTGCTCCTATATCACAACTTTTTGCAGACATCAGCCGAGAGCCTATGGCTGCAGCATCTTTGGGACAAGTATATAGAGGTTAGATAATTTGACCTTGTGAAGAGCAAGAGTCCCTTTTTTGTACTTTCTCTTTGTAGATTGAGACATAGAAATCATAGGGAATTTGCACTTTCTATGTTAATCTATTGGTTTTCTGGTGCATACACGGGAGCTAGTAGTTGTAAAAGTGCAAAGGCCTGGTATGTCGCTCTCTTTGACCCTTGATGCCATGTTATTTAACATGATTGGGGGCCAATTAAAGAGATTTGCCAATGCAAGGAAGGATATAATTGTAGCAGTTAACGAGACGGTGAGTTTTATATTCGAGAATAATGGCAATGAAACTTTACCTCTTTATGTATGTTTCTTTTGATTTAAATGCACTTATCTTCATTTCATAACCCAAGATTCTGATTGAATAGGCAAGGCATATGTTTGAAGAAATCGATTACATCCTTGAGGGACAGAATTGCGAGCGGTTTACTTCTCTGTATGGTTTCCGTGACTGTAAGTGATCTCATTATTATCTACCTTTATGTTTGTCTTTTTTAGTAATAAGTTGTATGTTCTGTACCACACGAGGAAGATACTTATGATTGTATATGCAGGATACCTCTGAGGTCTTGCAGGTTTATACATATGTTTGGGGCAATAGTACCGATACTGATTTATATGTAGACTGGGATTTTAAGGTAAGCTTGTTATAGCTATGTGAGTGAGCACATTTTTCTGAGACTTTATTGCCATATTTCAATCTTTTTTTTCAAAAACACACACACACACACACACACACACACAAACTGCAAAAATCATCCCTGTGGTTTGTAGTTCGTGGCACTAATCATCCCTAGCCGATACTATTGACACTAATCATCCCTGAGTGGTGAAACGTTCGGCAATAATCATCCCTGAAGGGATGTTTTTTGCAAAACTTTTTGTTAAACTTTTTGCAAAAATCATCCCTAATAAGGATGATTTTTGCGGAATTTGCTAATAGGGATGATTATTGTCAATTGTATCGGCTGGGTTGATTAGTGCCACTTAAACTACTAAACACAGGGATGATTTTTGCAGTTTACTATATATATATATATATATCTTACACTTATTTATTTATATATAAATAACATATATACATGTATATATTAACATATAAATATATATATACTTATATTTTACTTTACATTATTTATATAGATATATATATATAGTTGACGAAAATCTATGATCTTTTTTTGAGACTTTATTGCCATATTTCCATCTTTTTCAAGACATGTATATATATACATCTGTGTGATGTTGGTTGTTTGATAGGATTTTGAAGAGTCAAAGTTGAAGGATTATGTGGAAATGACCAAGGACTTTGTCTAAGAACTGGAGGATTATGTGGTTATTTGTTTACCACATCATCACTCTCTTGATTCTTCTTGTACTCAGGTCACTTGGTCCTGACTACCTCATGTAGATGTTAATATTGTGAGCCAAACAAGCTCCTTATGGCTCAGTGAGTCTTCTATTTAAAGACTACCTTTGAACACACACATGTAAAGTCTGTTATGATCTTGATGTTTGAACTATAAACTTCTTTTACATTCATGGTATATGCTATTGCAACTAGTTCATCGGGATATTTGGCATTGTGTTTAAAAATTGATCGAACGATGCAAATCAGCTCTCCGTAAAATTCCTGAATTTTGGTAGTCACTTAACTAAATTGCAGTCATTAGTTTGACTCTTTCACAAATAGTGCTAATCTTTACATGTTATGACCCTTGATAATCAGATAAATATCAATGTGTATTTTAATTACCATTTCACCGGTGACCTAAGGTGTTTTCGCATCTTAAAAACCCACTAGACGCCTCTTGTAATTTTATTTTACGAGGATTTAAGCCCGCGCGTTGCCGCGGGATGTTTGTCAGGGTGAATTTGCTATACATCCGAAAGTATGTAGAGAACTCCACGTGAATCTGGTGCGAGCCAAGCTCAACTTGTTTATTTTCTTCATCGATTTAGCACTTTGCCGTGGGGCGTTGGGTTTTTCGTTGTTTTAGAAACATGGGCAAGTGTTTAATTTAGATGCATAGTGCATAAGTAGTTTTAGTTAAGCTGTACAGGTTGCAAGAATGAAAGCAAACATTTGTATGTGTTTCTTTGTATTCCGAAATGGGAATAAATCATTGATCTATAAATGCCTATCAATATTGCAACATGGTAAGAAACACAGTTCTGAAAACTTACACATCACTCTTTCCTGTGAGTTTTCCTGCTGTGACATACCCAGGAGACGTGTAACTTAGCACGTCGCTAACTTTGAGCGCCGAGTAAACAATGGCATCCATTAGTAGCTTTCAGCAAGTCTGCGAAAATCCCGAACACCCTCAAACCGCATTAAGATACATGGTCTTTTCAAATCGATTAACACATAACAGAAAGTCCATTCGATGCTCAAGATATGAGGGTCTGTTCCATGCACGCCCTGAATATTTTTTATAAACAAAATTAGCAATACAGTTTACTAAAGTTTCTTATCTGTTATGACAATATTGAAGAAAACATTTCCATATACAATTGGGTGTCGGCTCTCGTGTGGGTCCTCATTAGGTTATGACAATTAATTATAAACAAAATTAACAATACAGTTTAGTAAAGTTATTTTAAAATTACACCTCGTGATCTAAAATTGGGTGTCGGCTCTCATGTGGTTCCGTCCCTTGCTCGAGACCAATTAGATTTTAGCTTTTTGCCACAACTTTAATTTAAAAATTACAGAAAAGTTATTTACGTATACAGGAAAACATCTAAATATATTGTGTAGGAGATTATAGATAAAAAATTGCTTGATGAAGAATTTGATCTATTATCATTACTCATCCGAAGTTCTGAACCATACCTTTTTGTTTAGATATTCCATGAACCAAGTAGAATCAAAGAAACCACCTGGTGCGATGATCAGTGGCTTTGATTTGGTTGAGTTATATACACGCCGCAACATGTCGCTGAGGGTCTTTCTATTGCAGTCATACTATGATGCTGATATACTTGCTCTAATTCCATTTGCACGCAACTCATTTCCTGTAAGAAATTACCCATATAACAATCAGATAATAAAGTTTTTTAGTGGCTGGCAAATTCTGTGCTTTTAAGGAATTACATTTAAGGGGTGTTTGGGATAGCAGTAACGTGATTGCAAATATTACAAAACCACTTTTAAGACAACGTTCAGTCGGTCTAGCCACTTCCTAAAGGTAAGGGGTCTGTAATGCATAGTGTTGCATTGTTGCTTGAAATGTTTGAACACAGCCAGGGAATTGGTTTTAACAGATATATATAGAGTGCCAGTTCTTCTGGGGTTAGTTTACTAAAATTTATTCCCTTGCTGTATTGTGCAGAGTTAGATTCGCCCAGAGTGATCGAAGCGATAAGTAGGGGTCTATAAAATCAGATTGGACCAGTAAGCATAAACAATTCTTATTAGGCCATGTTTTTGCCGGCGTGGACTGGGTCTGGTCGGGTATGACCTGGTTAAGCCAAGGATAATACCATCAATGGCTAGGTATGGCTAATGGGTTGGGTCTCATGGCTAGACCGATAACGATGGTCAAACACTTCCGAAATCGTGGTTTTGGTGTGACTCTTAATGCAAGACTAAGGCTGTGTTCTCGAGTTAGAGTTAAGAAAGAATAAGAATCCCAAACAACCTTTTCAGGTTGCTGACTCTCTTCCATTGATTTGGTTCTGAGACTTGTAGGTGAACTAACGTTGTTCACTTGAACGCCTTCCACGACACAAAACTAAGTCAGTCCTATCGGGCACTCATTATCGATACTCGGTCAGTTACTCGATTGACCAATCCTAACGAAGATAACTCTGATTTCACGAAGTTTGTATCAGCCTAATGTATCAAGACATACTGCACATAAGGTATTTTCACCTGCCTTAATCAAAATTCATAGCGCGTCAACAACCGCTTATTCGACACATTGAAACACACACAGATCTAACAACAACCTAAGTCTCATCTAATTCTAAATAGATAATTTAACACACTCGATCCTAGCCTAAAAATAATCAGAGCATTAACTGATGAGGTATTAAACCATTCAAGAATTGAACTGCAATTATGTTATAAGTGAACTTACCTAGAATGGATCAAGAAATCGTTGGTTTGGATGTGGAACCTTAAGTGCCAATGTTGTTTGTGATTTGTATATAAATTTAAAACTGTATCTTGATTTCAGAATTTTAAAGTTAAAATGTCAAGCTAATTAAATATACCATAGTTGTAGAAGGACAACGGCTGATATAAAAGACTTGATGTGCATTAAATTATAAAAAGCATGTATACCACAGTTATCCTGAACCAAAAATGGTCAGCTGACATTCACCGTTCCTGTGGCAAATTCTGTCTTAGAAGGTACACAAAAAGAACATGAAAGCGCACGTATTCTATCAGAAAGCATAAAAGATCGAGTGTCACACTTACAATAGCATTCGAAGCACACATATTTATTCAGTTCACTATACAAATAAACTCGCATCCAAAGAAGAACAATATTTTTATACCTTTCATTAAACCAAGATGATCTGAATTGAATAGTTACCTTAACATAACATTTACGTGTTGCCATATGCACAGCCGTGCTTCTGCTTTCGTGCCTTACAGCCAAGAACCTAGCACCCCAAAGGCGCAGACCTCAATTAACAAACATCAACCTGTAGGGAGCACGTAGTTACGCTCAAATTCCAGCTTCAACATGCCTAACAAAATATGCATCTCGGCGCCTGCAAAAATTAGGAGTAGAAAGTTGCTAAATTAGTCCGTGGACACCAAAAAAATATTCAACAAATTCATATATATATTAGGGGCTTATATCAACGTATTAAAGGGCAAGTTGAAACAATCGCGCTTACCTCGAATATTAACAAAGGCTGATACTTTTGTATCTTTGTTCAAAAGGCGTCTTCTTACACGCCAGGCTTTATCCCAAACACCTGTATAAAAAAAGGGTATAACTTAGCAATTGAATAAAAGGAATATACAGAAGTTACTATAAATGAAAAGGGAAAAGCTTGTCCCTTTTTGAAATTTAGAGCTTGGCCTGAGCTTTTCGGGATGAAACCCTAAAAAGAAAAAGCTTTTCTCCTGGTATCAACTCGTTTGGAATTTCTTCTATTCCCGGCAAAAAACAAAACCATATTCCATGTGTTGGAATTCTACTCAAATTACATTTATCTTAAAGAACCTGTAAAATAAATTTGAACTAATCAGGGTAAAATATGAGCCTATGTTGGAGTGTTGAAGCCCTAAGCTGGAAATAAACAGACCCGATGAGGTAATAAGAAGTCGAGGCCATAATCGTTTGTCCTTTTAAGCCCATGTTAAACGACGTTGTATCGATCCGTCAATGAGGGTATGTATAACAGTAACAAATGAGGCTCAGATTTATGAATACAGTAGTGGTACCAAACACCCGACTTGGCTGCAATCAGACACTCGGTGTCATTGCCTAGCCAAGTGACAGGCCTCGATAAACTACACGTACTAAACCGAAGACTATCATCATCGCCCGCAATGTTTTATCTAATACCATACCAGGCTTATACATACCCTTTTCACGGATGAACTCTCACATGGTAATTATGTATGTCTTACCAAAGTCAGCAAAATAATTCACACCATGGGTGCGAGTGTGGACCAAATTGGGAAATCCTGCCACGCCAATACACGGAAATGACTGCAAACTAACCAAAGTGGGGAGATATGCCCTGCCAAGACACATGTCTAATTTCGGCCATTATCAGATAATCTTTTTAATTTCATAAAAATGGAACCAGCTTAATTGAAATCTGAAAATTCGAATACGAAGCCTAAACATAGTTAGGTTCATAAGCTATAAGTGATGAGCTTATAAAGTAAGAAAACTAAGGCTGTGAGTTTTTCCATGTCTCAATAAGCCATTAAACCCATAAGATAAGCTAAAAAGAGTAATATAACCTGTTGTGAAAGATTTTAATATCTGACAATCAAAAATAAAATCACAATAACATAACCTTTAACAAATTCTTTCACCAATTGTTCACCCCATCAATGGCACACCTCAAAACCATAATCGCCACACTCCCAACTTTATCCCCCAAATTAATTTAGGCAAAAGAAAATATTGAGAAAATAAAACACATTATCAGGGGTCGGGTGATGATAATGGATACAAAACCATATAAACAAAGGATGCACCCGCAGACTTCAAGGCCATAACCGCCACACTCCCAACTTTATCCTCCAGATTAATTTAGGCAAAACATATATGAAGCAGGTTAGGGCTTTCGATGATAATGGAACAGCGGTAATTTTTAGAGAGAGAAATAATGTGTGTGTTTCGAGAGATAGAGAGGTGTGTGTTTTTAGGGATGGGGTGGAGGACACGTGGCTTACACCGGCTATTAATAACCGGTTAGGGCAAATTGCTTTAATTAAAAGGGTTTTTCTAACATGTGCCCCAAGGGCACATGTTAAGGTGAGGACACAGGCTGTGTGTCACAGCCTGATTGGTCAGCAGTTATTGTTATTAATCATTATCAGGCCCCACAAATAACTGCTGACCAATCAGGCTGTGACACACAGCCTGATGTCCCCACCTTAACATGTGCCCCTGAGGCACATGTTAGAAAAACCCTAATTAAAAAAAGGGTAAGGAAATAAACATGAGAGGTAATGTTGTGTTTTATGAGATTGTACATTTGAATTAAATAATTAAATGTACAATCACATAAAATACAACATTAACTCTCATGTTTATTGGGTAGTCATTATTAAATGTTTTTTTGTAATTATGAACGTAGGTTGTTAATTTTAGTTATGTTTTTAGTTGCTACGTATCTGTTAGGCGTTAATTTGGTTTTAAGTTAGCGATGTTGTGTGTTGGTGGATTCTCGGTGACGGGGTAAGTTGGTATGTGCTATATACATCGTGTATGTTGAGTCCGCAAGGCGTGGCGTTACTTATGTTTTGTATTGAGCGTTATGATTATTAACATTGCGTTTATAGTTACCAAATGTTTAACCACAGTGACGTATAGATGCGGTTAGACGCTTGAGTGGGGTAAAAAATTTTGTAATTTGGTCTTGTTAGTAAAAAGGTCATATTTTTGTTGTGTGTTTTAGTGCATTACAGCTGAAACGCACAACAAAAAAATTGAAACTGCAATCCTTTAACGAAACACACCAACAGCTACACATTATCGGACTCCTTACGCAATCATA
Source organism: Tanacetum coccineum (assembly GCA_026074375.1). NCBI lineage: Eukaryota > Viridiplantae > Streptophyta > Magnoliopsida > Asterales > Asteraceae > Tanacetum > Tanacetum coccineum. Next base: position 74,127 of record BQNB010004456.1, on the reverse strand, counting down.
ACAGTCAATATCAAACCTAACAATCCAAGAATCACCACGATCTAAATAAACATACAAACTACATAATGTTGTCTGAGTATCTTTATCGCGAGTGTAGGTGCTACAGGGTCGGTTTAAAAAAAAGAGGAAGCGGGTCGGGCTAACCGGGTCGACCCAAGAAGCATATTAATGGGCACGGAAAACGATTTCCGGTTTTTAATATATAGATATAATATGTAATAGTTGTCTATCCATAATTAGCATGTAGTATATGACTTATTTTTTGTTACTTTATGCAGGTTTATTTGTACAATATTTTGAAAGGGGCTGATAGTACTAAATAAAGACCAACAAGTCAACCACACAAATGAGATAGGATCGTGTTATGATGAATGGAGAAACATATTAGCTTGTGAATATCACTTGATATCTAACATAAGATGTACATATTATTTATATTTTACTTCACTGATTATATGTGCACTTATTATTGATGGAATGAATGTGATTTAAGTATATGTTGTGGGATTTTTTTGTATAATGATTTATATGAATCTTATCATACGGATTAATGTTTATGTGGTAGATTGCACTGGTCTCACCCATGGTTATTTCATGGTAATCTATGAAAGATTACAATACATTTACATACGTCAATACTTGTGGGTAGTTTTGCCCATGACTTATTATGATAAATCATAATAATATTAACCCATGGGTTTTAGGCATGATCACTTTCATGAGTAACTTTACCCATGGGTTACCCACGACCATTGCCATGGGACTTTCCGTGGTACTTAGAAATCCCATGAAAGATTTACCCATGCATAAACATTAATTAGCCACACAAAATTTCATGGGTAAACTTTCCCACAAATCGATAATTTCATGGTTAAACAATTAGCCTCGAAGGTTTTACCCATTATTACTCACTTGTGGGTAATCCATGGGTACCGGTCCATTACCCACGAAATTATGCCATTTCCCCACGAATATTGTCTGTGAGTAATCCACTATATTCTTGTAGTGAAGTACCCCAGTAGGCATGTTTGTCATATACCACCTTTACGGGACTCCATAGATTGAGAACCATGTCTTCAATCCATTTGATCTCATAAGTAGCAGCCTTTGTCTTTGTAGCGAAAGTTGAGTATTGTCTGCTTAAACTTCCACCTTTTAGATATTCCATATCACTGTTGATGAAATAATCCTGAGGGATAGCTTGACAACCTTGATGATCTGGAATCAACGAAAGAGGCTTACGAAGATCGAACGGATACGGCTTTCCTTTAGGGTTATGTCAGTCAAGTCTTTCAGTTGTAGCCTTGTAACATTCTTCGAAATGATACTCTAATTCCGTAAGACTCTTGCAGGTGCCTTTGAGTAGGTTGAATGTCGGTCCAACCAGATGTTCTTGAGTCAGATTAGTAATATTAATCCGATTCAAGACAAATGCAGAGAAGTCAATTGGAGTATCCGTGAGCTCATCAAATGAAGTAGGAGGTTTTTCTGCACGAGCAGTGACACTAATCCAGGTTTGAGTTGGTTGGAAGTCAACATGTTGTCTCTTATTCCAATCAGGATCAGGAGTCGGAGGTCGCTCAGGTTATTGAACCAGTCATTCTTGGGAGCAACCTCGTCCTCAGGTTGTTCATCATTGTTACCCGTGTCAAACTCTTAATTCATTTGTACTCCGGAGTCATCAACTGTATGACTTGGCTCCTCTGTATGGGCAGACTTGCCAAATGACTTATGATGAGATCGGGAGGTATCTTTAGAGGAGCTTGATGACTTTCCTTCCTTTGACCTTGGATCTTTTTGTGACTCAGCTTCCTTGCTAGACTTCCTTCTTTTCATCCCTCGGTCTGATCTAGCGGATGGGTCTTGATCTTTATCTTTATCGTCTCAACTCCTTTTCAATGTGAATACTTCACCATATGTATTAAATAGATCTTTTTCAGTGTTATAAGACTCGACCAGTGCATCATAAAGCTTCCTTTTGTAATCAGCTCTAAGATGTGATTTGATTTCCTCCATCTTGTCTAGAAGAATCTTCGTGAGTTCATACTTTGAGAGAGATGCAGTCGCCTCATAAGTAGACTTTGGTTGAGAGGAATACCTTTCTAAGACAACAGCTTCTAATGATTCTGTGACATTTCGCTCAATTACAGAAGTTGCAAAGTCTGAGACTGCTTTAGGAAGAATCTGAAGAAGTTAAGTTTTGACTTCTTCTCTGATAATAGTTCTCACTGACATGTCAACGAGATCTATATACTCTTGTTTCTTAGCTTGAGCTTCTTCTCTACATTCTGCATTATGTGACTGGATCGCTTTATGGATAGGTTCTCCTAGCTTGTTGTTAATGTAGCGATCTACAATAACAGGTATGGAGGAGATGGCTTGAGCATACTGGTCAACTTGCTTCATTTTTGACAGATCAGTTTCCAATTTGGTGACTCTATCGTTGAATTTAAACACGGATGAAAAATCTGGAAGTGTAGGAAATGAGGTCGTTGCTTCTGAAGTTGTTGGTGTAGGAGTTGGTGTTGTTTGTTGTGGAGGAGGATTGAAGAAATAAGGTGTTAGAGGAATGGTTGTTATTGGTACGGTAAAAAGAGTAGATGTATGACCACTTGGTTCTTCCTGACGAACTATGGTATCCATCAAGGAAGCAATCTCATTGTCAGCTGGAGAAACGTTCTCAAAGTTTAGAAGCTTCTCTGTGAAGTCAGATGAGACAGAAGAACTTTGCATCGGACCTTCAGTCTTTTGTGTGTCATGGACAGTTGTAAGTGTCACATGAGCATCTTCTTCTTCCTGCTCAAACCCAGACTCTCGAGAGACATTGTGTTGATTTGCTCCACCTTGATCAGCATCAGTCATTTCTACATCTTCTTTCCTTAATGTCACATTTACATCTTTGTACAATTCCTCACCATCATCTGACTCTTCTTCATTCTCCTCATCATCTTCTTTATCAGTAAATTCATCAACATTTTCTTCTTCTTCTTCTTCATATTCTTTATCAAACTGATTGAGATTAGGATTCTCATCTCTATCTGACTTAGTCCTTTCGTAATCACTATCATCATCATCATTACCATCATTATCATCATCATCACCATCATCATTACCGTTATCATCTTCAGTATCATCTTCATCATCATCTTCTTTTTCTCCACTATCACCCCAAGACTCTTTGTCACTTTCAGAATCATATTTGGGTGCATCCAGAACCCCTAATTTAGTACCAGTTCTTTCATCTGCACTAGATTTCTTGCGTTGTTGCTCATCAGGAACCCCTGATTCAAAATCAGTTCCATCACCTGAGCCACTTGCTTGAGAGATATGAAAGTATTCTGCTTCATTTTGTATTAGCTGAGCAGCTTCAGATAGAGCTACTTCTAAGAGTACATTCAAACCTTTGCCTCTATCAGCCTTAACCGGTGCCTTCTTCTTAGTCGGTTTAGGTTTAGAAGCTGGCTTCTTCTTGAAAGGTACATCTTTATTAGCTTTGGTAGGCTTCTTTTTGGAGGGATTTTCCTCAGATGAGATGGCTGAATCAGATTTCGTTTTAGGTTTCTTTGATTTTAGGGGTTTAGCTCCTAAAGAAATTGCGTAATAAGTCTTGTAAGCTATAGAGTCCAGCATGGCTTGATTCGTCATTGATTTAGGGAGAATAGCACCATATACTTGAGTGTCTTCATGTCTGGAGATGAATCTCATGGTACCTAGTAAGCTGTCATCCTGAGAAGTGTGCATGAACGTTCTGTTTCTCATTATTGACTTATCTTTTTCGAGGAAGTGATGAATGATAATCTTCGTGAATCTAAGATAGAACATCTTGTCTTGTTTTTTAGATTCTTTGTTATCAATATGGTAAGCCAATTCCTCCCAGATTAAAGCAACAAAATCATTCTTGTGGTACATTCCCCAAAGTATTTGTACTCTTGAGAGTCGTATCTTATCAAGGCTAGATATCTTTCTACAAAGAAATTTGTTGATGATTGATGCAAAAGTTCTCCATGGTTGATGCAGATGGTCAAGAATTTGATGAACCCCCAACTGAAGAGGAAGCTCTATCTTTTATCCAGAATGACCAAGTTCATGGATAAAAGATAGAGCTTCCGCTTCAGTTGGGGGTTCATCAAATTCTTGACCCGGAATCCTAGGACATATATTGAGAATTTCTCTAAACACTTCAACATTCACAAAGAACCTTTTGTTATCGATCTTGAATCGATATGATGCTTTGTGTTTGTTGACAATATCCCAAAATTAATGCATGTAGATGACCAGAACTTCAGAAGTGATAAGGAATGCATGATAGCATCTTGTAAGAGCAAGGGCATCAAATACTACTTGATAAGTAGGTTCCATTGGTTTCATTCTAGGATTGATCCTCATGTTACACTTGCCAATGACACCTTGGTTCTCTGGAGCAACTAAGGCATTGCCCAATGCACTTTGTTGATCTTTGGTAGTCATGGTTCTTCAGATGAGATGGCTAAATCAGATTTTGTTTTAGGTTTCTTTGATTTTGAGGGTTTAGCTCCTAAAGCAATTGCGTAATAAGTCTTGTAAGCTACAGAGTCCAGCATGGCTTGATTCGTCATTGATTTAGGGAGAATAGCACCATATACTTGAGTGTCTTCATGTCTGGAGATGAATCTCATGGTACCTAGTAAGCTGCCATCCCGAGCAGTGTGCATGAACGTTCTGTTTCTCATTAAGATTGACTTATCTTTTTCGAGGAAATGATGAATGATAATCTTCGTGAATCTAAGATAGAACACTTGACTTGTTTCGTCTTGTGTTTTTAGATTCTTTGTTATCAATAGGTAAGCCACTTCTCCAGATTAAAGCAACAAAATCATTCTTGTGGTACATTCCCCAAAGTATTTGTACTCTTGAGAGTCGTATCTTATCAAGGCTAGATATCTTTCTACAAAGAAATTTATTGATGATTGATGCAAAAGTTCTCCATGGTTGATGCAGATGATCAACAATTACATCAGTGATGTACTTGATCTCTCCAGAATGACCAAGTTCACGGATAAAAGATAGAGCTTCCTCTTTAGTTGGGGGTTCATAAAATTCTTGACCCGGAATCCTAGGACATATGTTGGGAATTTCTCTAAACACTTCAACATTCACAGAGAACCTTTTGTTATCGATCTTGAATCAATATGATGCTTTGTGTTTGTTGACAATATCCCATAATTGATGTATGTAGATGACCAGAACTTCAGAAGTGATAAGGAATGCATGATAGCATGTTGTAAGAGCAAGGGCATCCAATACTAACAATTATAATATTCCTTGGTTTTATTCCAGGATAGATCCTCATGTTACTTGCCAATGGACACCTTGGTTCTCTGAGCAACTAAGGCATTGTCAATCCACTTTGTTGATCTTTGTAGTCATGTTCTGCTATGAAATGTTCCTAATACAGGTTATAGTATAAAATATAACCAAGTTTATATACGACACTATATGGCAAGCAGTTTAATGATGACTGATTTTAGATGCAAATTATGATTATTAACAAAGGATTAAGCACACTTAGACAAGAAAACATGTAGCACATATAGGAGAATGGCTAAGAGATTAATTCGCCTCCTTAGGAAAAACAAATAATTCGCCTCCTTAAAAAAAACTAATTCGCCTCTTTAGGTAAATAGACTAATTCGCCTCCTTATGTAAGAAACTAATTCGCCTCCTTATGTAAGAAACTAATTTGCCTCCTTAGGTAAATAGACTAATTCGCCTCCTTAAGTAAAAAAGAACTAATTCGCCTCCTTAAGTAAGAAACTAATTCGCCTCCTTAGGTAAATAGACTAATTCGCCTCCTTTAGTAAACAGATTAATTCGTCTCCTTAATAAGAAAGATAATTTGCCTCCTAAAAAAATCTTATTCGCCTCCTTAAGAGAAAAGTCTAATTCGCCTCCTAAAAGGGGTGGTTTAATTCGCCTCCTAAAGGGGTGGATTAATTTGCCTCCCAAAAAAGGAATTAATTCGCCTCTGATCTTAGAAATATAAGTTTTGGCATTTCAAGCATCTCAATCATATTAAACATGAATCTTTAGCATCCATAAACAACAAATGAACCAATTCAAACATGAATCAACCACAAAATTTGCCATGAAATCAAAAATGAACTCGAAGTCACATAAATCACATACATAAGTTTTATTAATGCTCAAACAAAAGATTTTAAGGTTCTAATGCATACAAGAATGTAATCTAACTCTTATTAACAGCAAACCCATCAACATTTTCTATTTCTACCCATTTTCCTAATTTTTTGCATACAAGAATCAAGAGAATCACATAATATGTTAACCAAATGAAAAATTGTATTAAGCGAGTGTTATACACCCATAGACAATCGAAATCCCTCAATCAATTTAGGGTTTGGCCCACTTTCGTATTTGAAGAACCCTAAATCAATTTTTAGGGCATTCGAACACAAAAAATGAGTTTCACCCTAATTCCTTTGAGAAATGAGACGTTTATGGTGTAGGGTACAATATTCTAGTTATACCTTAAGCTTGAAATCAATTGGTTGATGATCTTGAATGATGCACGAGTATATCAATGGAAAAGAGAGAAAAAGGTTAAGTGTTTTGTGTGTGTGTGTGTGTGTTATACGAACGGGGCAAAGGGGGTGTTTGTTTTGAAACTTTCAGTTTTGATACAAATGCCCCCTATCCTTTATATCCTTTTGCATTTTCATTACACAAGTTTTCTAAGGCATAAATAAGCTTAACAATTAGCACATTAAGTCCCTGAAGTTTTAACTATCATTCCTAGCAACTTATTTTTGCTATTTGCTTCCTACAAGGCATAAACACATAATAGTTAAGGCTTCACATAAGTTAAACCTAATTAACTCTCCTTTAATTGTTAACCCTTTATTGTTTCAAACCGTTTCCATTTATCACAAACTGATTTTATGAAGAAGATATTTAACATTTTCTCCCCCTCAAACAATGACCCGTTTTCTATTTAAAGAGTTGTAGTCGTTGTTTGAGTGGTCAAATGTTTATGAAAAAGATTTTCTAATGACTTTCTGATATTAATGTTTTAATTCTGAAAAACAACACCATAGATAATAAGATTTCTCTTATTTTATCACATAAGTGCACTGACACGTACACTTATGGAATAAATAAAGCACAGGTTGTGCTGCAAAGTAAGCACAAGCCTTTGAATGAATTTGAAGTAATTCATTCCTGAAAAAAATAAATTTCCCGTTGTGAGACCAAGTTTTCTTTTTGAAATATTTGCCTTTAAGATGATGACCGGGTTGCTATCGAAAGTAATAGCAAGCCATTTTGGCATATTTTAAAAGCTATTAGAACTTCTGCTCGAACTTCATTTACAACATCGTATCATTATTAAATGACATTTCTAAGGCCGTAAATGTTATTGATTTTCAGAAGACATTCCAGAGATACATATTTTTATATTTTTCTGATTTTTTAATTTTTAATTTTATTTTTGAAAAATTTATAAAAAAGAAAAATATTTTTTGGGTTTTTATGTTTTCTTATGTACATATGATACAGGATATACCGCGAGTAACCACCTTTACTTGTCCGCTTCTTCTGTCAGATGTTTTAGCATTTCCGGAGACATGTTTCTCATACCTAGCTTCTCGATCAAGAAATTGAATCTATCTCTTGGCAAGGGTTTGGTAAAGATGTCAGCCAGTTGATATTCCGTCCGAACAAACTAAAGTTCCATTATTCCATTCTCTACCTGCTCCTTTATAAAATGGTATGTACACTCACGATGTGCTTTGCTCTTGAGTGGTTATGAATGGTTGTTGCACGCAAAAGCAATGCGCGTTTTTGTTAGTACACAACGACAGAGGAATCTTATGAATTGAAAACTCATATTTTTGTTAGCTGTGAACCGCATCCCATAGGAATTTTGAGTCACAACACCCCAGATAAGGAGCAATATATTTGTGGGTCTTTGAACTCGAGAACAAGGTAAAAGCAGTGCCTTTTGCTTCTTGGAAGACTCTGCTAACAAGTTTTGGTCACCTATAATGAGCGCTTTCCTGATGTATTGCGTCCTATGTCCTGACACCGCTCCGCATGAACTGCGTCTTGCATATGCTGTTATAGAAATACACGTATCCTTCGCGTACCAGAAACACATTTTTTAATGGTTCCTCGCATTTCATTAGGTATCGTATTAAGATCCTCCGTTTAACCGCATATTAAAAGTGCATTCGGTAGGCTTTGCCTGATACCGAGCACATAAAGCAGACTACATAAATAAGGTTCGGGTTCTTCTGGATGCAGATAATGAGGATCACAACTATGCCAACCGATAAGTGTAGCATCAACCGGTGTCTCCCCTGTATATCTTCATCCTGATTTATTCTTTTCACACCATAGGCGTGTCTACAGAAAATCACTAATATAGCAAAACCATATTTATTTAATAATTTCCAAGACGCAATATTTTGATTGGTTTAGGAAGATCCTTTATGATTTGAGAAGATTTGTAATCCTAAAAGAATGACAATCTGCCCCCCATCGACATCATTGAACTAGTGGTCATTCAGATTAGCAAACTTATTACACACTCACATAGCAGTATTAGTGGATGCAAATATTATATCGTCAACATAAATTTGTACTAGTAATAAGTCGTTTCCTGCTTTCCATGTGAAGAGTGTTAGATTAACTGCACCTTTGGAGAAATGTTGTGATATGAGGAAACTTGACAGCATGTCATACTATGCACGTGGTGCTTGTTTAAGACTGTATAGGGCCTTTTTAAGCTTATACACATGTGATGGGTTGTCCTGATCCACAAATCCTTCTGGTTGAGAAACATAGACCTCTTCTTTGAGCTCGCCATTTAAGAAATCCGTTTTGACATCCATTTGGAAAATCTTCATATTCTTGTTGACTGCATAAGCAACGAAGATACGAATAGCCTCTATTCTTGCAACCGGTGCAAATGATTCCTCAAAATTGATTCCTTCCTCTTGCCTGAATCCCTGAGCAACTAATCTAGCCTTATTCTTTAGTACCCTGCTAAATTTGTTCGTCTTGACATTATAAATCTAGTTTAGTTTGATCAACATGACTTTATCTGGACACGGCACCAATTCCTAAACTTGTAGCCTTTCAAATTCATGAATTTCTTCTTGCATTGCATCGATCCATGATGGTTCGGTCATTGCTTGTTTGAAGTTCTTTGGTTCGACTGAAGTTAGGAAGGCATCAAAATAACACCACATGGCATTAGTTTGTAGTTGCTTTTTAGTGGAGACAGAACGAGAAGGATATTCGATTACATTTGCTATAAGATGATCCTTAGTCCATCTACCAAGTGATTCGAATGGAGTGTGGATTGGTATCACATTAGATGACGATCCTTGAGAAGTCGAGTCTTCGTGAAGAGATTCGTGAAGTGGATCATCATGAAAATGTGGTGTTTTTGGAGATTCTTCAAAACCTTGAGAAATAATTAGATAATGTTCTTGTTCTTGTTCTTGTTCTTGTTCTTGTGTTGATGGGATACTTGTTGATGAAGCATCTTGGTCAATTGACGTAGACACAAGTGAATCAGCTAAATCAACAGCTCTTGGTGTAGTAGCGATTGGAACTGGAGAAACAACAATAGTTGGGGGATTAAAGTATTCATCGAACATAGGTTGGAACAAACGATCCCAATCATCTTTAAGTGGTGGATTATAAGGTTATTGAGGAATAGGGTTTGTAACGAGTCCTGAACTAGATGTTGCAGGAGTCATAAATTGAAGTCCGGGTCCTGAACTGATTTGTTCAGAAGCCATAACCGTCAGCTTATCAAAATCGACATGGATAGTTTCAATGATTTTATGGGTTCGTCGGTTGTAGATACGGTAAGCTTTCTTCTTAGGTGCATATCCAATGAAAATACCTATATCAGCTTTAGCTTGAAGTTTGCCCAAATCCTCACTATCATTGTTTGGATAGCAAAGTGCTCCAAAGACATGAAGGTAAGATAGATCGGGTTTTCTGTCATGTAAGAGATCATAAGGAGTTTTTCCATGGCGGCGTCGTATAATCGATCGGTTTTGGGTGTTACATGCGGTAGCAACTACCTCGGCCCATAGAAATAAAGGAGCTTTTGCGTATATTAACATTGTTCGAGCGGCTTCAACAAGAGTACGATTTTGCCTTTCAACGACACCATTTTGTTGTGGAGATCGCGCAACCGATGTTTCATGAGAGATACCAACACTCTCATAATAGCTATGCAGAGTTTGATTGACAAACTCAGTTCCATTATTTGTACGAATGTTCTTGACATGTGCATTCAATCTAACTTGTATCATCTTCAGAAACTTGATTGTGAAATCAGGAACTTCATCCTTTGATGCTAGAAACTTCACCCATGTGAACCGAGAGTAATCATCCATAATGACGAGGGTGTACTTTTTCCCATTTATACTTGCAAAACGCATAGGCCCACAAAGATCCATGTGCAGAAGATATAGTTTTTCTTGATTGGTGTCTTCAGATTTAGGTTTATATGATTGTTTCTTGCTTTTGCCCATAGCACATGCCAAACACAAATGATCTTTTTCAAATTTCAATTTGGGAAGACCTCGTACGAGACTATTTTTTGCCAAATTATTAATAGCACCAAATTTCAAATGTGACAATCGTCGGTGCCATAACCAGGATTTGGTCTTTGAGGCTTTTGACAAGAGACAAATTAGAGAAGACGCCATCATATCCCCTAATTGATAATGTATAAAGGTTGGTTTCCCGAGATCCTGAGAGTAAATCAACACCTTCCATATTACGAACAAAGCACGTGTGTTTTCTAAAAGCTACTTCAAGATCTGAGTCACAAAATTGACCAACATAGAATAGATTGTGTCCTAGTCCTTTCACATAATAAACCCTTAAGATTGTGATATTCCCTATCTAATAGTCACCATACCCTATAATCTTTGCAATCTGGTCGTTACCGAACTTGACAGTACCGAGAAACTTGTGAACAAAATTGATGAGCTAAGAGCGATCTCCAGTCATGTGCTTTGAGCATCCGAAGTCCAAATACCACAAAACAATTTAGACAACCTGAGATCGACAAGAGAAGAAGAAGATGGAGCAACTAAAGTATTGGATCCCCGAGATGTATCGGGTTCCATTTTGTTAGAAATCAAAGATTTTGAAATCTTAGGTTTGCTATTAGAACCATTAGTCTTAGGTACCTTAGGTCTCCTAGTATAAACCTTAGTTACTACATATTCTTGTGCAACTACTTCTAGAAGAATGGGTTCCCTAAAAGGTACTTTATTAGTGGCGGTAATCCTAGTTAAAGGGCACGCATTTCCAACTAAAGTGAAAGTCCTTCCTATAGGTTTCCAATTATATCCAATTTTAGTAAACACTTTCCTTGTAGGTTTCCATTCTTTTTTCTTTTTAGCTTTTTTAACAGACTTAGATTTGGAACTCGCATTCATATCAGAAACAAATTCAAGAAAGCACAATTCATGTCTAGCATCAAACATAGAACTATTACATTTAACGCACATTAGCTTAGAATTTGTATATAATTTAGAATGTTGCACATTTGCATTTCCAGATGGTTCAACAACACAATTCGGTTTATTCAAACAAGACTTAACTATCCTAGAGTGGTCTTCTACTTTATTCTTCTTCTGGGTACTACTTGAAATCTGCAAGATCCTATCATTCTTTGTATTGTCTGTAGACTTTGACCTGCTAGATTTAGTAGCTCGGCTTACTCCTGTAGAAGTTAACACAGAATTGTTAGTGGTCTATTTTGCTTGTGTTTTGGAAGAGCCTAACTGTTTTTGGGATATGCTTGATGATATGATGGGTTCAGCAAACCTAACTGTTTTCTTCTTGTTGATAGGCGTGACAGCAACTAATTTCTCACTAGGTTTGTGAATATCAAGGTAAGTATCTCTAACATGGCCTAGCAATTCTTGAATCAGCTTAATATACTTACAGGCAGAGTAAGATGCTCTATCTAAAGGGTTTAGTGATTTAGCTTGTTCAACTATCTCCCTAAGAATAGCAGCTTATTCCATAGTGTGCTGAAGGTAGTATATGTGAGTTTCCCTATTATTCTTATCCTTAGGAGCCAAGGATACTGGATCAAGCTTATACATTCTGAAGCAATAGTGGTAGCGTTTGACACTTGGGCAGCATTATCAACTATGTTGTTTCCTTTTAATTTCCTAAGATCATTTTTAATGTTGTTATGACAAAAACCTTTTCCTGAAATTGAGCATTTAAATCAGTAATTTCAACAGACTTTTGATTTAATTGATTAACCAAAGATTCAGCATGTTCTTTAGCACGAACACGTGATGGTTTTATTGAATCATAGAGTTGTTTATAAGTCTGTTTCAAATGCTCATTTTTAGCAATTAGTTTTGCCACCCTATGTTACAGTTCTATGTTGATGGTCTCAATCTCATCTATGTCCTTTTTCACACTGTTTGTGGTGGAAGTTTTGTTCAAACGTTTAATGTTTGCCTTCAACTTCTCGATTGTTGTGTCTTTTGCTTGAAGCTCAGCTTTCAAATTGTTCAATTCAAACAAATGATCAAATGTAGGTTTAGTTTGGTTCACATATGTGTTATTCTTTTGAAAAATTTCTTTATTGAGTTGCATTGCAAGTCCAAGAGAAATGCAGTGTTGTTTAAGTTTAGAAAAGCTTTTTGAAAGTCTATTATACTCATATTTTTCAACCATGTTGTGTTGTTTGATAAGCTCGGCTTTAAGTTCCAGACACTTATTGCACTTTTCAACATAATTCACAGAATCATTCATAGCAACATGAGAATTCACATTCACAGAAGTATGCATATCCACAGAAGAATTCACAACAATATTAACAATATCTTGAGAAATGATTTGATCTAAGAGTCGATCGTTTTCAATCAAAAATTGATTCTTTTAAATTTCAAAGAACTGTTTCTCTACAAAATACTATTGAACAGCAGCTTCCATCTGGTTAAAAACTGTTTGTATTTCCGTTACCTCATTTTTTTTTTTTTTTTTTTAAAAAAAAAAGATCTTTATCAAAAACATTAAATGTGTCTTTTAAGGTCTTTAAAAATGGAATTATTTCTTTTAGAAAAACAGCTTTAGTGTGTTCAAACCCCCATTCCCCTTCTGTCAAAGCATCAGGTGTAGTCCACTTTTTCACCACAGTGTCAAATTGGCCAAGATGGTATTTAAGCTTTTTAAGGCTTGTATTAACCAGGCTTACCTTAGGAAGTTCCCGATGAGCCTCAATTTTGATAGGTGATAAAGTAGATTGGTCAGTGTTAGGGTGTGAGGTTTGTAACTAGAAAGCTTGTTCATCAGACAGTTCTTGTTGTGGAATAAAACGTTTACCAAAATCTTTAGATAATCAATTTAACTCAGCATAATTAATTGGTTTAATGTTAATTTTCTTTTCTAAAACCATTGGATCACTTTGTTTTAAAAGCATTTTGGATCGACTCTCTTCCACAAGCATCAAAATCTCTTCTAAATCAGCAATTGAAATCACATTGGTTTCCTTAGCAATAACACTACCATCATAAAGCATTGGCCTAATCTGCTAAGCTTTCTTAAGATAGAATTATAAACAATATTGTCCAGTTCTTTAACTTTCTTTTCCAAAACAATTTCTTTATCAATATTCTTAGTTTCTTTTTCCTTAGATTCATTTTTGAGAACATTAAATGTTTCTGTTAACAATTCCTTTTCCTTTAATTATTCAGAAAGAGTTTGTTTAAGAGAGTTAATTTCCTTCTCAAAATCCGCAAACTGTGCATTTTTCTCCCGAATTATATCATTCATTATAAGCTTTTCTCTAGTACTTAAATCCACATTTTGTCTTTCTTCTAGCAATTTCACCCATTCTTTTTATCTTTCAAGCTTAGCAGATAAAGATTTAAGAGAGTTGTTTAAACACAGATAATATCATGGCATCTTGTTGTGCAAAAGAATTTGTATCCTGAACAACAGCATTTTATGTTTCAAATTGACACTGAGAGTAAGGAATGATATTGCTATCACTGGTTATCTCATTCTCTAGATAATTCACAAGATGAGTTTGTTCAGAATACGGCATCTCTTGCACACTTTGATTTAGCATATCATTATGAGTGTTTTCAGAGTGAGGTACCTCGGAGAGAACATCTGATCCGTAACTAGACAAATTGGCCATAAGAACTGCTTTGGCTGTAGAGATCTCGTCACAGTCAGAATCATATGCATCCAAATCATCTGCTTGATAAGCTGCATTGTGTGTAATGACCGTCTGTGTAACTGGACCTTCTACAACTCTAGGGTCTGCAAAAAATGTCAATTCCTCCTCATTCAGAACTTTACTAGATCATTGTGCTTCAACTAAAAGAACTTTATCCCAAAACCATGTAGCATTGCTTTTCCTCTTTGTCTTTGGGCACTGTCTTGCCATGTGACCTTCCCTTTGGCACTTAAAATACTTCACAACCCTTTGTTGACCTGAATTATTCCCTCCAGTTTCTGAGATGTTAGCCCTTGTTTTAGAAGTACCAGTAGCAAATAAACTTTGTCTCCCCTAAACCGGTTAAGCAGTCACCCTTCCATCATGAATAGTTGCTTGTTGTCTTGGGTTAGAAGAATTTCTTAGCTGATTGTTGGTAGTTAGGAAACGAGATGTGATGACAGTAGACATAAATGACATCATTTTGTTAATGGCATCAATAGGGTCATCTCCTTGCTTGCTAGACCGAAGTCTATCTGAGGAAATTTAGCAAGATGTATTTGTTGATTAACTGTAGAGACAGTATATTCAATTTGAGGAATGGATTGTGGTTGTAGACAAGCATCTTGATGAACCGTGGATGAGTAAGCATTTGGATACGGTGCTGACGGATAAGTAATTGCAAGAGGTGTGGATGGATAAGTAGTTGAGTAATGTTGTGTGGGATGAATTTATCCATATTGAGGAGACGGAGATGGTGAAAACTAGTGTTGGAATTGAGGATTGTTGTATGAAGACTGATAAGTGTTGAAGTGCGACGATGTCATTTGATGATTCGCAGCTAGTTCAAGTGGATCTTGACTGTGTTCATGCATAATACGGACTTCATTTGCATGGAGTTCATGTTGTTCACGATATGCATTAAGCTGATCGAAGTTGGTAGTGTGCAAATCTTTTACAAGTTTGACATCAGTCACAAACTTACTCCATTCAGGTAGAAGACTGTTTAAGAACTTGGTATTGACCTGAAATTGCTTCAATTTCATTTTGTAAATGTTTATATCATTGATCAGCTAAGTAAATCTCAAGTAATACTGATGAAGTGATTCCCCCTTGATGTGAGCAAACTTATCAAATGCATCATACAATTTACACTCCTTTTCCTGCTTTGTCAACGGTGTACCTTGCATTAGTAGTTGAATTCTTTCTCATAGATCCTTGGAAACTCTATGATGATTAATGAGTGAATAGACATTAGATGGTAGTCCTTGAAGAATGATATTAGTTTCCTTGAGATCACAATCAGCTTGAATTTTCTCAGTTGCAGATAATTTCTCATATTTCTTTATCCTAGTCACATCATTTTCTTTAATCGTAGGCCAAATGAGTAGACCATGTTCGACCGATTCAAGTATCATTCTTCATTGCTCTCTGTTTTGCATGCATAGTTCCATTCTACTTTTCCAAGAATCATACAGGTCTTTGTCCAACATTGGTGGACGATTGTCCGCACCAGAAAGTATCATGAATTCAGCAAGAGTAGTCATTGTTACTTAGGTTTGTTACAAGATTACTTGTTGATGGAACAGTGATAAGAAGTAATTGTGTTAAAGTAATGTCCTTTGGTCTTGAGATTACATGGGATTTTACAATTCTTGATAAAACCGAAAAATAAGTAAATATTTCACGGGATTTTATACACCACAGAAAAAACCATATAAATCTTTTAGAAGCAATGTATAAATCTCCTAGGCAAAATGGTATAAATCTCCCAAGGTAAGTGTATAAATCACTCAAGTGTAATGTATAAATCACCCAGGAGAAATGGTATAAATTGCCTAATGAAATGGTATAAATCGCTTGTATAAATCGCCTGAAGAAATACGTATTAATCGCCTAAGGTTAACAACACGTATAAATCACCCAAGGTTAACTACACGTATAAATCGCCCAAGCTAATAATCACGTATAAACCGCCCAAGCTTATAAGATGTATAAATCGCCCAAGCCAAAAGTGTATAAATCGCTCAAGGTTATTACTACGTATAAATCGCCCAAGCAACACACGTATAAATCGCCTAGTATCTCCATAACGTATAAATCGCCTATACCAAACTTCAAAACCTTAAAAGACACACTTTGTGACTTCTTTTTTAGTTTTTCTTATACAACTAGTAGTTCTAAGCCTAAAAGAACCTTAAAATGCAAACTTTATGGTTTTTAACTTCGAACCAAAAGAAATGAAAGAAAAATGATGTTTTCTTGGATCTTTGCTTGTACACCCTGTATAACTAAGATACTAGAACCTTATACCAAAGTATGAGGTCTTTTAGTGTTTAACAAAGCTTCGAACCAAAGAAAAAAAAGCAAAAAATAACGAGTAGAAAAACAACTATAAATGCATACAAAAACTTGTTTATCACCCCCATAGCTCTTGATACCAATTGTAGAATATAAGTAATCTCTAAACATACACACAAGTATGAAGAAATCTAGAGAGAGAGTGGGAGGTTGCTTCTAGTGAGAGAAAGTGAGAGAGAATAATGTATAACTATGTGCGAAAAATAAAACAACCAACTCCCTTTCCATAGCATGGAAAGGGTTTATATACTTAGTAGGTCGGATGAGCTTTTAGGTGCCATGGGCTTTCCATGGGCCTTTGACCTATTTAGCTTACTTAGTTTTCAAATATTACTATACGAGCTATTTAATGATATAATGGAAGTGACCGATACTTTTCGTGATCCTAACAAAGAGTAACACTGCAAGTGTTGATCATTTATCTGATGATGAAGAAGAAGTTTATGATGCTAGGACTAGGAAACCAGACCTTGCACCTAAAAAAATGTTTGATGCTAACTTTATGAGTAGGATATATAATGTGTTACCTAGGGATGAGTATGCTGAAAAATATATCACTGATAAGGATAACCTAGGTGATCACTGGCCAATCCATGATCCTACTATCAAATGGAAGTTAATGACACCTGTTTTAGGTGAAAAATATGAGTCTCCTGAACAACTTAAAAGAGCATTGGCATTTTATGCTTTGGCTAATGGTTACAAGTTATGCTAACAGTAAATAACCCAAGGAGACTTCTGGCTAAATGTTGTAGAGATGATAAGGATAATAAATGTCCATTCGGGTTGTGGGCATCTTGGATGCAAAATAAAAAGACTTTTCAAATAAAAAATTGAATGATGAGCATTCTTGTTCTAGAACTTTTGAATATGGTACCTTAATAACAAGTAATTGGATTGCTAGAAACTATGCAAAAAAGATAATGATGAATCCTTGTATCAAAGTTAAGGAGATTATTGAATCAATCTTAAAGAAATATAAATGCAAGGTTAAAATTAGTCAAGCTAGAAGGGGAAAGATGAAAGCTTTACAGCAATATGAGACTTGTTTAGAGGATCATTATGGAATGTTGTGGTCATATGCATCTGAGATACTTAACTCTAATCCTGGTTCAACATGTAAGATGAGTGTTGATTCAATGCCTGATGGTAAAAACTACTTTAGTAGGTTTTATGTTTGCTTTAAGGGGTTAAGGGAAGGTTGGTTGCAAGGATGTAGGAGGGTCATAGGACTTGATGGTTGCTTTTTGAAAACCATATGTAAAGGTGAACTTCTGTCAGCAGTAGGGAGAGATGGGAATAATCAAATATATCCTATTGCTTGGGCTGTTGTTAGTGTGGAGAATAAGGACAATTGGAGCTGGTTCATGGAACTTTTGATTAATGATTTGGGATTAGTTTCTGGTGAAGGGCTAACTATCATTTCTGATCAACATAAGGTAAAAATTATATTACTTTTACTTTTTGTTAGTTACTTAAGATTTGTTTATTTATACTAACTTGTATAATTGCAGGGTATTATTGAAGCTGTAAAACAGATTATGTCTTTGGCTTAGCATAGACAATGTGCTAGACACATATATGCTAACTTTAGGAAGAAATACACTAGGGTGCAATACAGGAATCTATTTTGGAAAGCAAAGGCAACATATCCTACAAGGTTTGAAAAGGTGATGAAACATATACAAAGTATCACCAAGGAAGCATACAAACACTTGATGGATAGGCAGCTTGAAAGTTGGAATAAAGCATACTTCACTACTAATAAGGCTTGTGATTTTGTAGAGAATGAGAATTCTGAATGTTTCAATGCACTTATAGTAGATGCAAGAAGGAAACCAATCATAAACATGCTAGAGGACATCAGGGTCTTATGTATGGAAAGATTACAAAAGATGAGAGAGAAGCATGAAAAGTAGAATGATGGTATCTGTCCAAACATAAGGAAGAAGCTTGAAAAGTACAAGGATCTTCATAGGTAAATCCTTACTTTTTTAACACACATAAGCAAATTTTTACTTACACTATCTTTATAATTACTTGTAGACATTGGAATGTCATTCCAAGTGGTGAGAGCAGGTTTGAAGTAAGAAATGGTTGTGAAGGGTTCAAGGTAGATGAAAGATCAAGGACTTGCAGTTGTAGGGGTTGGAAATTATCTGGTATTCCCTATGAACATGGTATAACATCAATATACTTCTTTCACAGAATATGTCAGGCTGGTATAACAAGGATATCTTTGTGAATGCTTATAACCATTACATTGAGGGGATGAATAGAATGGATCAATGGCTATCTACTGATTATCAAAAGCATTTACCTCCTATTAAAAGAAGAATGCATGGAAGACCACCACATAAGAGAAAGAGAGATGTCATAGAAGATTATGGGAATAGGACCATGATAAGTAAAAAGGGACAAATTAATCACTGCACCTTGTGTAAAAAAACATGACACGATCAAAGGGCTTGCCTAAGTAAACATAAAGGGCTTGAAAGTGTTGGTTAAGTGTCTGCAACATGTGAGATTGTCTCTGCAAGTGTTGGGAAAGTGACTACAACATGTGAGATTGTTTGTGCATGTGATGGGAATATGTCTGCAAGTGGTGAGATAGTATCTACAAGGGGTGGGAATGTGTTTGCAAGAGGTGGAAAAGTATCTGCAAGAGGAGGTAAAGTGTTTGCAAGGGGTGGGATAGTGACTGTAAGTGGGGGCAATGTGACTGAAAAGGGTGGGAAAGTGACTGCAATTGGAGGTAAAGTGACTACAAGAGGTGGGAAAGTGTTTGTAAGGGGTAGGAAAGTGTGTGCAAGGGGTGGGAAAGTGTCTACAACATCATCTACACCATCTAAATCACCATGTACATCTCATCCTAGATTTGAGATGTCTATACTAGATACTACAAGTAGTGATGTAAGGTTAAGTGGTGGGATAAGGATGAGGGGTGGAGGTGCTATCAAACTTAGGGAAGGTGTATGGATTAGATCTCATAAGAAAGAAAGGTCAAGCAATGCAGATGTTGATTCTATTAGTAGCAGCATGAACAAGCTAAGGATAATAAATGGCAAGGTAGTTACAAGTAGAGGAAGAGGGGATGGATCCAAGTCAAGGATGTATCCTGGTGGTATTAGGACAATAGGATTTGGTGTGTCTTGGGATTCAATTGATGGACATACTATGTTAGGAGTAAGTTTAACCTCATTTACTATAATAATTTCATCTTTATGTATTATACCTACAATAGTTAAACTAATGTCACTTTTTAGATGCAAAATAGTATGGGTCTTCTACCATGCATGGCCAGAAGGTATTACACCAGAAGATTGCATTATCCATGCTCAGTCTCAGTCTAAGATTACATTAACCCAATCACAACTAGTTGCATCCCAAAACCAGACTCAAGGCAGTAACAACCAGAACTACGGTAGCAACAACCAGTACCAAGGCAGCAACAACCAGTAATTAGGAGAACATCAGAAAGGATTGCACAGATCATGTTTAACAAGCCACTATCACATAGACCTGGATTGGATCCAGATGATGCAAATTCAATAGAGTAGTGGTTAGGTTTGACTTAGATTGGCTTGCCAACTGTTAGGCAATTTTTTACATGTGCCAATTCAGTTATGTGGTAAAACTATGTAATGTAGGAATTCTGGATGATACTTGTTAAAACTGTCTTTTGTATTCCTAGAATTATGATAATGTTATCAGTTAATGTTATATAACCTTAGGTTGTGTTCTTTTATGTTACATATGATCATTATTGTATAAACAAAAAAAATATAACCATAGAAACTTAATAATTTCATTACTTAGATAAAAACAAGAGTTATCATACATCAACTCTTAAAAAAGACTTCTTTAACCATTAAGAAGCAACATTACATCTTACCATTCTTTAATCATACTACATCCACAAACCAAAACAACTAAATACCTAACCTGCCATACCACATCCTACCATTACCTTAACAAACCAAACAAAATCTTAGAAAAACCTAATAAGTATCATGCTAAAAATCAAGACAATAAACACCCTAGTGTAGAAGGTACATCGAGATTGTCGATTATTCACTTGAACAAGCTCTTGTTGAGCATTGATCACATTCAAATGTAGTTGATATATCCTTCCTTGATACCAATGATTTGGTAATTCCGAATCAGTCCATCTAAAAAATTTGCAATTTCTTGTAGGATCCATGAAATTAGGGCAACCAAGAAACCTCATTGCAAGGTTTTTTTATGTCCACGAAGTTTGCAACCTTGCTAGTTCACCATAGCCATAAAGGATGTAAATGTTCATGTTTGATGAGTGGGTTGAGGAAGAAAAGGTATTTTTTAAACCCTAGATTTGATTTGATTTGGGAAAAATGAAGTAAAGGGTTGGACCGCTGGAGGGTTTTAATAAAACAAAGAAAGTGGAAAACCAACGCGGATAGGTTTTGGTGAGGTGGAAATGTTGTCAGGCTTATGTGGCAAACAATACCGGCTCTCACCCGGTAACCCCTCATGGGAGTAGCGTTGGTCTAACTAATATAGATGTTGGGTAACCTAATTAACCAGCCCGTAACATTACATCTTACCATTCTTTAATCATACTACATCCACAAACCAAAAAAAACTAAATACCTAACCTGCCATACCACATCCTACCATTACCTTAACAAACCAAACAAAATCTTAGAAAAACCTAATAAGCAACATGCTAAAAATCAAGACAATAAACACCCTAGTGTAGAAGGTACATCGAGATTGTCGATTATTCACTTGAACAAGCTCTTGTTGAGCATTGATCACATTCAAATGTAGTTGATACATCCTTGCTTGATACCAATGATTTGGTAATTCCGGATCAGTCCTTCTGAAAAAGTTGCAATTTCTTGTAGGATCCATGAAATTGGGGCAACCAAGAAACCTCCTTGCAGGGTTGTTTTGTGTCCACGAAGTTTGCAACCTTGCTAATTCACCATAGCCATAAAGGATGTAAATGTTCATGTTTGATGAGTGGGTTGGGGAAGAAAAGGTATTTTGTAAACCCTAGATTTGATTTGATTTAGGGAAAATGAAGTAAAGGGTTGGACCGCTGGAGGGTTTTAATAAAACAAAGAAAGTGGAAAACCAACGCGGATAGGTTTTGGTGAGGTGGAAATGTTGTCAGGCTTATGTGGCAAACAATACCGGCTCTCACCCGGTAACCCCTCATAGGAGTAACGTTGGTCTAACTAATATAGATGTTGGGTAACCTAATTAACCAACCTGTGAACATTGATAACTCAGATGAACAAAATGAAACTCTAATTACTTAGGCGAATATTTTTGTAAACTTTAGTAAAATCTTTGTATATTAACCCTTTTTTCAAAACCAAACCTCGAACCAAAAGTCCGGTCTGGTTTTTTCGATTTTTGGTTTTTTGTGGTTCGATTTCCGATTTTCTCATTAGAGAGGCCATATATTCTACAAGTTTGAAATTTCTTTCATAAATGGTCACCACATGAATCTAGACAAAGTTATTTGAAAGATAAATATTTTTAAAAAGGTAAATACGATTATGATGGTATTAGAGTCGTCTCATGTCTTCTTGTGGACTAAAAAAATATAAAATGGGACATTTTCGACAATAACTTTTTGTTGTTAATTTAAATAATTTAAGGGATTTGTAAATAACTAGTTATATCACAATTTAGATATCCAAAATTTGCATTGACGGTTTTATATTAGACCCATTATTTTACCTAAGTTTTTTCAGTTCAGATATCCAAAATTTTGGATAAAAGTTTTTAATTCAGACATCCGAAATTTTGGTTTATGTTATACCCGTTATGGGGTGGTTTGGTTTTTTCGGGTTGGTTTCTAATATAAAACCTAAAACCGAACCAAAACTTTTAGTTTTTAAAAACAAAAACCATACCACCGGTTTTAGAATCGGTTTAGTTTTCTTTGAGCGGTTTTTTAAATTTTGTTGTTCTCCCCTAGTTTTAATGGTAAATAAACTTTTTTTTGTTTAACATATTAGTGGATTAAGTAATATTTACGTAACACAAAATTTTGGAACCGGGTTCATTTTAAAAACACGGAATTTTTTACAAAAAATTACATTACGCGACAAACATCCCTCGAATTCCGGAGAACCTCCAAAAATCCCCCTAGATCCGCCCCTACATCACACTCTAACACCAAATTCAATTTAGCAAATTCAACACATCCCTCTCAATTTAAAGCCTTTATCTATATCCTTTCACCTTGCCTCTTGCATCTCACTCACTTTCTCAATTCACATTCTCTTTAACATTCTTGCAAAGCTTCAACAAAAAATTTCCGGTATGTACTTATTCCATAAGTTTACTTCGTATTTTATTTAAATCTCCCAACAATATTATTTACTAGTATAAGTTGAGAAAAGAATAGGGTACGTAGGTTAGAGAAGGTATGGAGTAAAGATATTGTGTAGATATAATTTTTAATTGTGATTGACATGTATAATAGGCTTTTTCTAATATGTGACACCATGGGTTAAAAGTCATTTATTATCATCAAGATTCTCCTTTAATATATTATTAGATATTAAGTGTGACTGATTTTTTTCTTTTCTTTCATTTATACCTTTTCTATTTTACCAAGCTATCTAATTTAAGAAGGTCATCAAATAATGATACAATACATGTGAGTATTGTACAATCTCCCTCATATTATTAGTATGTTTTTTTGCTTCATTTTTTTAATTTCCCACCACTTAATTCAATTGTATTGCTCCTTATCTTCTACATTTTAACTTACTTGTGTATTTGACTTTTTTCTTCTTAGAATATTACCTTTACCTTGATTATCAAAGTAACAAATCATGCTATGTTATGTATATCATCGTGACTGTTTGATTTTATATTTTGTGCTAGCTACTTAAAAGATATTCTAAATAACAAACACATAACATTTTTTTTGATTCATTGTCAATGAAAAAAGGAACTTCGATAATGAAAAAAAGGAACTTCAATAATGTAAAGATTCAAGTTATTTATCTTCACAAGACCCCTATTGGATTATGACAAAAAGGGGAAGATGATTACAGAAATATGATTTGCAGCTTATTATGTGTGGTGATATGAGCAGGTTACAAAGGAAATCTACTTAAGGGGAAGTTTTGTTTCATTCAGAGAGATGATTACATCTCAACTTCAGGGGAAGCTTTGGCTTTATGATGAAGTTCGTACACGACTTTGTTTGTTTTGTCATCATCAAATAGGAGAAGATTGTTGGGATTCTAGATTTGATGAGACAAAATAAATAAAAGAATGAAACAAAAGGATCAGAATCATCATTAAAGAATTCTTCAAGCTGGTGGAGAATTATGGAAGATTTGGTCAAAGATATCAAAAGATGAAGATTCTGGAAGATCTTTTTAAGAAGATAAAGATAACAGGAGATATTTCTTAATGTTTAAAAGATTTACTTGTTTATATCTTTATGTTAACTTCCTTTGTAAGTCATGATCTCTCTATATAAAGAGATCATAGACACATAGTTTTAGTGTGCGAAAAAGTGTGTGTGTGTGCACCAAAGGTGTAAAACGTGTGTGTGAGGGTTTACACGTCCCACATGAAGATGTAGATGCTAGCATATGTTTTAGCCCCAAGGTCATTAGTTTGATCCTGTTGATGTAACTATCTTACCATTGATCAGGTAAGATCGGGGCTTGTAATAGTCATTGTATAAAGATGATGATGAAACCTTGTTAGGAAATAATAAAGAATGTTCTTAATGTTTATTCTGTTGTGCATTCTATTGTTCTTTGTTATTGTTCATCCTAGATTAAAGTTCTAAACAAACTGACTGAAAGTAAGTTGATGTTCATTGGGAAGAGCCATGAGTAGCAAGTTTCTAGCCTTCACATCATTCTTCTTGTTGGTCTTTTATTTAGCAGTTACATGTACTGACGTCTTTGTAACTGAAGTGCCATTCTCTTGTGTTGTTTGTGGTACAGATACCCATGAGTTACCATTCTCTATGACCTCCTATAGAGCATAGTTTGGTGTCACTCAAGATAGGAAGTCAACAACTGGAGGTTGTTAGTTTTTGGGAAATAGGTTGATATCATGGCAGTGTAAGAAGCAAACTGTGATTGCCACCTCTACAACTGAAGCTGAATATGTGGCTGCTGCTAGTTGTTGTGGACAAGTACTCTGGATTCAAAATTAATTGCTGGATTATAGGTATAATTTCACGAATACTATGATTCATATTGATAATAACAGTACTATCTGCATTATTGAAAATCCTATTCAACATTCTAAAACAAAACATAGAGAGATTAGACATCATTTTATAAGAGATTGCAACGCTAAAAAGTTCATTCAAATGGTTAAAATTGATACTGAACATAATGTTACAGATCTTCTTACAAAAGGTTTTGATGCTGGAAGGTTTCAGTACTTGGTCTCAAGTATTGGAATGCTTACTCCTTAATGTTTAAATCTCTTTATGTCTTTGTAAAGTTTTGTAAATGATTAGTACTGTTAGTTGTATCCATTAGTACTGCTAAGTATAACTAGTACTATCAGTTATACTTAATACTGTTAGTTAAAACTTCTAGTCAAAATTAATACTGCTACATAAGAAAATGCTTTGGATTGTGTTTTTATTGGTTTTGGACTAACACTTGCAGGATAAGCAAATTGAGTACTTAATGTTGAATGCTTCACCTCTGAAGTATTGTGTGAGGGGAGGCTACTTGTGTCAATATGCAGTCAAGCATGGATGAAAGGACATGTAATATCAAAAGTGGTTTAAAAAGAATAAAAAATATCTAGGCATGTCAAAAGAGGTCAGGACACCAAGATACCTCAGTCCAGTGGCCCCCCTGTAAAAGTTGGTGATGAGGCTGTCCATAAGGAGTTGGGTGACAGAATAGAAAGACAGCCACTACTGCTTCTAGCTTAGAAGCAGAGCAGGATAGTGGTAACATCAATAGGACCTAATCCATAGCAACACTTAATAAGCCAAGTCCTTAGGGAACAGGTTCAGGTAGTGGTCCTAGGTGCCAAGATACCATATTTGGGGTGTAGATGCTCAAACTAGGTTTGAGACTACATCTAAACAGTCCAATGATCCACCTCTCTCAAGAGTTAACACACTTGGAAGTGGGGAGGACAATATGAAACTAATTGAATTGATGGCACATTGTACAACTCTGTCTGCATTGGTGAGAAAAAGAATAGAGAGATTAAGTGAGCTGAAAAACAGAAAGAGAGTTGTGTGATAAAAACAGAAAGAGTGAATTGGTGAGCAAAAAGAATTGAGAGATATTGTGTGAGCATAAAAACAGAAAGAGAGATTGTGAGAGTCAATATTTGGTGATGGAAATGCTCTTTGGACGAAATTGAGGTTAATACTGGTATCTCAATGTTAGTACTGCTGGGCATTACTTAGTACTGCTGGGCATTACTTAGTACTGATAGTCATATTTTAGTACTGCTGGGCTTAGAGTTAGTACTGCTAGGCTAATATTAGTACTGCTGAGTGACCGTTAGTACTGTTTGAGCCATAACAGAATTTCCTTCTCTAAATATAGCCGTTGTGAAATTTCCGCCAACTACTTCGTCTATAGGTTTGACTAATTGGAGAATTCATGATCTTTCTATATAAACATAAGATTTCTTCAAGATAAGTACAAATCTTATTCAGTCGGTGCAATTTAAAACCTTAAAAACTCTCTCATATCTCAATTACCTCTACCAAAACACTTATACTCTCTCCCACGACCATATCCCAGAACCTTAATTCACTTTCTATTCATCAAATGGCGAGTTTAGAATTTTGCGACAAGCACAACATGGTTGCGTACTTAGAGAAGTCAGAAGGAAGTGAAGGGTTTCATCAAATCATTGACTTTCTAACTGCAAGTCACATCAAGAATGCCCTCACTGAATGCCCAACCCTTTATGCTTCTCCTATAGAACAATTTTGGCAAGCTGCTGCTTTGAGCACAAATGAGGATGGAGTCAGGGGAATCACTGCTACCATAGATAGGAAGGTCAAGGTATTTGTTTTTAGGCCTCTATTAGAAGACATCTCAAGCTTGAGGATTCTGAAGGTCTTAAAACTCTACTTACTACATAATTTTTTGAGCAACTGGCTCTCATAGGGTATGTAATAACTTCTGATAGCCTAACTTTTCAAAAAGGATATTTTTCTCCTTAGTAGAAATTCTTCATTCATACCATTCTCCATTGTTTGAGTCCTAAGAAGACTGCTTGGGAGTAGTTTAGTAGCAATATAACTACTGCTATCATTTTCATGGCAACTAACCGTACCTTTAACTTTTCCAACTTAATTTTTGAGTCCACAGTAAAGAACTTAGATAGTAGGTCAAAGTTTTTGATGTATCCCAGATTCATTCAAATCTTTTTGAATAAACACAAGAGAATGCTTTTCCCTCATAAGAGAGCCTTTCCTACTCCTACACTTACACAAAAATTATTCAGTAATATGAAAAGGGCTTCCAAGGGATATTCTAAGGTGGACATTCCACTATTTCCAACCATGCTCACTACACCTGAGTCATCTCCTTCCAGAATAACATCGTCACCATCCTTATCACCCCAAACACATCCATCAACCTCACAACCACCATTTACACCACAATCTAACCAAACCACACCTATTACTGAGGAGGCTGCTCCAATGCCCCCATGAATCACCTCTCCAAAGTGTTCACTCACTTGGACGTGATGAGGGTAGTTTATCACTTAATGAATTGCGGATCTCTGTACCTCACTGTCCAAGAAGGTTAAAAGCTTGGAATCTAAATTAAAGCAAACAAAACAGACCTACAATGCTGCTCTTACAAAATTGATCAAAAGGGTAAAGAAGTTAGAGCAGACAATCAAGACAAGCGAAGCTAGAAGGAGAGCCAAAGTTGTAATCTCTGATGATGAGGAAGCTGAGGAGGATCCTTCCAATCAGGGGAGGAGTTTGATTGAAGAACTGGACTTGGATGCTGGAATTTCTTTGGTTCCTCCACATGCTGCAGTTCAGGGGAGGTTTGATGAAACTCAGATTAGTAATCAACCTAAAGAGGAGTTAGGTGTTTTTAGTGCAGCTACAACTCTTGCAGATGCAGCTAGAAGAAGACAAAGTGTTGAAAATGTTCAAACTTACACCAGAAGAAGAAGAGAAGTTAGTACTGCCAGTAGATTAGTTAGTATCGCTGATATTAGTACTGCTAGTGAATTGGATAGTACTGCTGGTGTAAAGACAAAGGACAAAGGCAAAGCAATTATGCATGAGTCTGAGCCACCAAAGAAAATCAAGATGAGGGTTCAAGTATAAATGAGTGTTGATGAGGAATTAGCTAAGAAGGTATTTGAGGAGGAATAAGCTAGATTAAATGTTGAACATGAAGCTAGATTTAAGGCAGAACAGGAACAAGAAAGGATTGACTTTGAAACATCCTAGGAATTGAAAAAGCAGTTGGATAAAAGAGAAGAAGTTGCAGCTAAAGTTGATCAAGCTCATGATATTGATTGGAGTGATTCTGCTGTTCTAAGATATCATACACTTCAAAATAGACCTTTCTTTATGGCTGAAGTAAGGAAGAACATGTGTTTGTATCTGAAGAATCAAGGTGGATACAAGATGAGTCATTTCAAGGGAATGAGTTATGAAGATATTAGACCTATATCTGAAAGAGTATGGGATCAAAATCAGGCTTTTATACCTATGGATTCTGAGATTGAAAAGGAAATTATGAAGATATCAGGATTTAATCTTCAACAAGATCTTCAAAACCAGTTGAAGAAGAGATAGTTCAGCAAGATGATGTTATAGCTGAACAAGCTATGAAAGAAAGTTCTAGGACAGCTGAAGGAAGAAGAAAGAAATCACTTGCTAGAAAAATAGCAAGAGAAACTCTTAGTGAAGAAAGTGCTAAGAAACAGAAGTTAGAAGATGATACTGAGAAAGAAGAACTTCAAGTTTACTTGAACATTGTTCCAGAAGAAGAAAGTCTTAATATTGAATCATTGGCAACAAAGTATCCAAAAGTTGACTTAGAGACACAGATTCTAGCAAATGATAAATACTACTATCAAATCAAAAGAGCAGATGGAAGTGTTAAACATTACAAGATATTTAGTGCAATGCTTTATGATTTTGATAGGCAAGATGTGCTGGAATTGTACAGATTGGTCAAGGAAATATTTCAGACAACAAGTCCAGAAGGTTATGACTTATTGCTTTGGGGAGATCTGAAGCATTGATCGAACTAAATGAAGAAGATGGAATATAGAGAAATCAACAAGACTGGAATCTGATAATCTAGAAGTTACATAATTTTTGTGGAGTTCATGTGTTTTTAATGGATACTGGTTTAGTGATTCACATGATGGTAGAAAAGAAATATCCTCTATCACAAGATATTCTGTCAAAAATGTTGAGTAGAAAGCTAGAAGTTGATCATCAAAGTGATATGGGTTATGAGCTCATCAGGTTTGTCAAGTCATAATTACAGCAGTAGAAATGTGATGAGAAGCATCCTCAGCAATGCAGACTAGAAGATTTGATTCAGAAGAAACTTAAGATTTGAAGGTAAATCATAAGTTTAGGGGAGGATTGTTGGGAATAAATCTTCACAAGTTAGTACTTCTAGTCCAAGAACATAATACTGCTCAGAATATAACTACCAGTACTAACTAGGTTAGTACTGCCAAAAAAAAGTTAGTACTGCCAGTACTAAACTTAGTACTGCTAGAAGACTTTGTACTGATGTATGAAGATTACAACTGCCAGAAGATCAAAGACGTGTAAAGTGATAAGTATGAACTTATTGTGTATATCTTATATAATTAGAAGATACGTAGATATCTTATATAAATTTAGAAGATTTGTATCTTGTAAAGGAATCCTTGGTGTATAAAAGGAGATCCTAGGTTTTTGTTGTAAATATCTCGATAGACACATTCATAGCTTCAAGGTTGTAAACCCTAGTACTAGACAGAGTACTCGTATTATTTATCATAATAATATTGAAGCGTTTTGGTTATATTCATTGTTCATTCATTCTACCGCATCACAGTTTACTATTACATTCATATTCTTCTAAGTACTAAAGAGTAGATTCCGTATACACTTAGTATCAACAAAGTTTCTAGCATAGTTGTCTTGAATCTATTCAATACAAATAACCCTTTAACAAGGTTTGCAAGATCAAGTTGGGATCAACAATAATATGTTTCTAGTATTATAGTAAACATACAATAAGCGGAAACACTGACCCGCAACCCGTCGGTTTACCTGACCGGTAAACCACTCGCCTAACCCGCAAACCACCTCACGCAACCCGTCGGTTTACCCGACCCGTAAACCACCTACCTAACCTGCAAACCACCCTCAACCCATTGGTATTTACAAAATAGCCCCTCGCACTATGTGTCATATTATGAAAACTACCATCACTTTTACGTTATTTATAAGTTATGCCCAATATAAGAATTTGCAAAACAGCCCCCACACTATGCGGCAAATTACGAAAACTACGCTAACTTTTACGCTATTTACAAATTCAGCCTAATAAAAAATCTCACAAAATACCCCCCCCCCCCACACTATGTGAAAAATTACAAAAACTGCCCTAAACTTTGCGTTATTTATAATGGTGAAAGTGACCTCAAACACGAGCCTCTATATTTCACCAAAAATCATGCATAGTATCACCTAAACATATATCATAACATACTAAACCCTTTAAGAAATTCTACTAATCATATAATTCATAAATTAAGTAATCTTGACCATATGGGGTTTTTTATAGCCTTGAGCCAAACACCAATGCTAGTTTTAATCATACACTTATCATAATTTCTATAATTCATCAATTTATAATTCTAACACATGATTTTTATCATAAATCACTCATTATATGGTTCTAACATCATATCTAATAATGAATTCAAAGCTAGGGTTTATAAAGCCCCTAATTCACATAACCCCCAAATTGACATAACCTCTTCTAAATTCATATGACATAATTCTAAACATGAATTTACCTTAAGTGGAATAAGGTTATTGGAACTTGAATATCTCTAAATCAGCAACACTTAACCTTGAAGAAAACTAAACCTTTACGCTTGAATCTTGAAACCCTTAGTACTAATCTTGATAAATGAAAGTCGAATAATATTTTTCCTTCTTTTCTTCTTAGAGTGCCACGTCCAAAAACACATACATGTATACGTGTATATATTTGGTAAAGTTTGAGTTTTTTCATCACAAGGAGATATACATAATGCTTATCAAGTAAGTTTTATAATTTGGCAAACTTAGTCCTTGGCGTTATTTTGCATCGTTAGTCCTCTTTCGTTAAGTATTTTCGCCGAGGGTTCTTATTTATTATAAAACTAACGGAATGAGTTTTATAAATATTCTAAAGTACATAAAATAGTATTCTGACTAAAACCATAAATTCTGGGGTGGTACACATGCAATCCTGTCCAACACTCACGTACCAAGCATATCAACATTCGGTATCATTTTATAAAGGAACATATGAAAAAGGGAACAATAGAACTTTACTTTGTCAAGACTGATTACCAGTTAGCGAACATTTTTACCAAAGCACTTACAAAAGAAAGACTTGAATTTCTTGTCCGCCGACTAGCTATGAAATGTTTGACTCTAAGTGACATGGAACGTCTTTACAAATTATCTTTTTGAAAAAGTCAAACATAAACAGTTTTGTACAAATAAACTTGTCAAAAACAAAATACAAAAATAAAAAATAAAAAATATTGTCTTTAAAATTTGAAAAACATAAAATCGAATAAAAATTGAAAAATCAAAATACAAAAATAGTTGGTTTATTAAAAAATTCATGTCTCCTCGTTCATTCACAGTTTCATGATCTACATTTTTTAGAAAAGAAGTCTTTTGAATGTGCAAACTGGATCATAAACTAAGGGAGAGTTATTGACATGAACAAATGTTTTGTCATCGGGAAAACATAAGTTTGTAAAAAAATTTCACAAAAGCAATTGATTTTTTTGACAAAAGCAATTGATTTTTTTGTGAAATAATCATCATCTGAAAATTCACAAGAATTGAAAAGAAAAAGAAAATAACTTAGATCAACTAGAACGACTAAGAACTTTCCCTTGGAAGCTTACCAAACCCCAATCAGGTCCCCAGTGATATAAGCTTGATCACAAAGATACAAGACTTCTCTTACAACCAAATTAAATAAGTTGTTTGATATGAATCAAGTCCTAACCTAACCTAGAGACTCGATTCTAATAGAAAGGGTATGAGAAAGAAGACCCTCGACTAATAACACACAAGTGTAGATGAGATACTTGTATGTATCTGTTGCGGAGATGTGTTCTTCAATAGATGGTAGATTAAGAAGATTAAGAACACAAGATGTGTTAGACTTATAGGATAGGAGAAGAGAAAAAAAGAGAAATAATGTTTGGCAAGAGTTGAGGAATACAAGAGCCAAGAGGGGGTATTTATAGGCCAAAATCCCAAAATGGTAAAAACCATTTCCAGAGTGGCGCGCTGGCCATGTGTCAGCTCGTGGCCATCACGCCAGAAGCCCAAGATGTTTTTTTTGGGATTTTAGCTTTTTAAATACATGTTCTTGCTAAACCCCTAATTGTACTTCACGCTTAGACCTTTCCATCATTTTTACACTCAAGGTCAACCAACTTAAATAGCCATTTGATAAAAACATTTGTGAAGTAGTTTAGAATAAGATTTAAGGATGTTTCTCCAATATCAAAGAGATAAAGAAGAACTATTAGACAAAGGGTGTGTTTGGGTATTACTCACATGTTTTGTTTTATTGAAAACTAACCATGGTTAGGTTGGTGAGTTGGCAAGGTTAAGAGAGAAAGGAATATGCCAAAAGCATAAGGAATATACCAAAGGAATAATCTTTTGCTTGGAGAGGAAGTGTTGATGTTGGAGGGATAATTTGAGTTTGAAATTCAAATGTAATTAAGCATATGGGATGAAGATGAGAAGGAATGAGTTGGCATGATGTGATGTTTTAGAGCCTAATGCTTGTGATTCAAATTTTAAATTCAAATTGAACATGTGGGATATGTGTGAGTAAGATATGAGTTGGAATGGGTTGGATGTGATGTCATGGTTTGAAGCCTAAGATCAAATTCAAATTTGAATATTGAGAACGGTGAGTTGGCAAAGTGTGTGAGGGGAGCTTTGGTGAAGTGTATTAGTATTTGAATTTCAAATGTAGAAGTATGTAAGGAGAATAGTAGGAAGGAAGCTTTGATTGTGTGCGTGTGTATGTGTGAAATTCAAATTCAAATGAATGTGTGTGTGAGTGTTGAAGTGAATAAGATAATGAATAGGGAATGTGTGGTAGAGAATGTTAGGATGTGATGTTTAGGAGCCTATGTTGGGAATGAAGGGGATAAGAAGTACAAGGAAGTACATCGTGTAAGGAATGTGAGTTGTCCCGTGTGCGTTTACTTGGAAAAGGTTTATATGGAGAAGGTTTATGGTAGTGAAGGATAATGAAGAGGATGATAATAAGTGTGGTAATCAAAGGATTGATTAGGTTGATAATCACATTGCCATGAGAGAGAAAAGAAATAAGCAATGATGATTAAGGAATAATTTGGGGATTGATATAGAATGTTTGTAGGATTGTGTGGGAAGTTGTGAGTATAATGATTTGTTTAAGAAATAAGGGATTAACAAATGATTAAAGTATTCTTATAGGAGAAAGAATTGTGTAGGAGACATGTAAGGAATACATGTGGGAGTTTGTAAATAATTTATATAGAAAAAGGTAGGAAGGTTCAAAGTAGGATTAACCTTCAATTACCACAAACTCAATTAGTCATTTAGACTTTAATCCATGATTGTCAATAATGGATTTGATCACTAATCATCTTGACGCAAACACGCTAAGTGCTTTGCATCACAAGTAAAACATATCCCATAATAGGAAAGGATGCGTTTACGAAAAGTGACATTTGACTTAGTTTGACCAATAAGGGAGTGAAACCCGTTAGGTGATTAAGAACAACATAAATCCAGATTAAGGTCAAATGAATACTTTTGTTTGATGGTATGTTGAAAGTATATTCATACTAGGTTTTAGAGAGAAGTTTCGGCCTTGGCTAGAGGCGTTTAATAAAAGAATCGAGTTGGCGTTTTGTTGAAAAACAAGAGGATTTGTTTTTGCTCATCTCTAAGTCTAAACCTTATTTGGAGTGTTCCTAAATGCTCAAGTATCATGTATATACCTTTATTGAAGTTTCCACATGTGTCGGGTGAGAGGAAAGCCGACAAAATAAAATCCGTAAAAACGGATGCCATGAGTGGCGTGCTGGCCACGTGCTGACGCGTGACCAGCGCGCCAGAGTTACTATTCCAGTTTTCTGGATTTTATTTTAAGTGTTGTGAACGTTTATTTGTCATCATTAAAACATAAAGGAGATCCTAGTCAATGATGCACCAACAAAATGGTTGTCATGTACCAAGTTACCATATAAATAGCAAATAACATGAAAATGAATATGATGCAAGTTCAGTATGATTAAAAACAACACTTGTTTGGATTAGTTCATGTTATTTGGGTTGAATATATGAGGATGGTTTTGACAAATTGATTACAAGTAAAGAATATGATGGTGACAAATTCCAATCTTTGATTTCAAATCATACAATCCATGTGTATGATCATACGACGATCAAATCAAACATTAAGCAAAATCAACCAATTCAAGACTACGTTTATTTAACAAGTTTGATCCGTGGTAGTTTTACAAATTCGTTAACAATCACACTTAAGTTTCTTTGTAGCATCAAGTTATTTATGAAATGGTCAATACATAAAACAATCATTCATTGACAAATGATTATAACTAGTTATAAGAAAATCACCCTTTAGACCTATGAGATAATAAACAACTAATCAAACTTGATAAACAAATGTCACGAAGCTAAAGTACAAATGGATCTCAAAGATAACATATAATTGATCAAAACTATAATCAAACATAAACAATCCTCATATGATAAACATCATCCAAACAAATGTATAAAGAAACTGCTCCATGATGATTTCAACAAAACACCAAGTCTCAACAATTATATCAATAACAAAAATCTTGAAAAGTAAAATTAGATTACCAAAGTAAGATTACAATAAGCAAAGATGAAGGTTTGGAGTAACCTTCAAGCCTTCAATCGACTATACGCCTCTAAACAACCCGAAAAATCATCTCTAAGCACTTTCTCTAGTCCTTAATCATTCTATACGAATTTGACAGGGGGTTTTAGGTCTTTTGGGAGTGGTAAATAGGAGAGAATCAACCCTTATGGTGTAAGGGAGATTAGGATAGATAGGGAAGAGATGGATGATCAAATGAGATGCGAGTGATGAGGATGTGATGCTCAAAACACTAGCCAAATGGCTCATTTTATAGCACTCTCAAGGGATTGGGGTATTAATGGTGGTAGTTGGGGGCTAAGGATCATAAAATGCCAGGGAAATAGGTTCTAAAAAGATCATGGCCGGAGCATGCAAGTTCGCAAAACTTTGAGATGATGATTTCCATCCAGCTCATTGGTTTTAAGGGTTCACCGATCAGTTTCGAGCATCTGGCATAAATTAGGCAAAATGGTTACGGGGCCTCGCCAACTGGCTTCGGCGATATGAAAAATGCCAATCGGCTAGATGATAGTGCAAAACGGCTAAATGGATTTTCATGCACAACTTTTTTCGTTTCTTCGTTTTAACTTCCCGTTTGCACATTTCTCGATCATGGGTCATTATTCTTCAATAAACTTGACTTTATCTTTGTCTTAAGACTTGGAAGCTTTGATTTTTTGTATTTTTTCTCTTAAAAGGCTTCTTAAAGTTGGTCTCGATGCGAGATTCTTCGTACTTGCATAAAACTTTATTTATTTGTCATTTCTTGTTCTTTGTCCTTCTTTTCATGTACTTGGCTACATATGAACTTTCATACAAACTTTGACACGATTAAGTAACAAAAGCTCTTGATATTAACCAAATAACATGCATAAAAGTACGGATAATGCGACCAAAAACATTCACAGTTTGAGCGTTATCAAATCTCCAAAGGAGAGTTATACATTTTTGAGACTAGGCCAGTTAGGGGACTACAAGTGTTAAAGTGTCAAAGTCTCATCCGAGTCAACGCGGGTCAAACTGGGTACTCTTTTGGTATAAAAGGAAAAACTAAAGATTCGGTCCTCATTATTCTAAGAAAGTATCGGTTGAAAAACACACACAAAAGATTCAGTTTGATTTAAAACGATTCAAAACAAACTAACTTGATTTGTAACTCATTTTAATCTACAAATGTAAGCTTCTTAATCAAGTTTGATCCTTTTTCAATCATTGAATATAATGCTTTATGCATTTATTGAGATTCAGTTGAGGATAAAGGGTTTCAGTTGAACGATTGATACGAAAAATAAGTTTAATAAGCTAGGATTGTGTTGAAAATTGATGATTAATTATGCCTAAATGCTTGTTAAACTCTTGATTTTAATTTGTTTGTGTTTTTCACTGTGTGTTAATAATGATTCGGTCGGTTGGATATAAAGAGTCGGTTGAATCTATGTGCTTAATCACTGCTTATTTGCTTATTTGAATGTCTTAAAATGTGTTGTAGTGTGATTTCAATAAGCTAAATATGGATTCAATCATGATTCGGTTGAACTCAGAAAGTGTCTGTTGAAATGGCTGTGGATTGACTTAGATTCAGTTGAAAATGCTAGGTTCGGTTGGACTTAGTTTGACTATGTTGACCAAATGTATTGCATTAGTTTCGGTTGAGTCTAGATTCAATTAGGCCTAGTATCGGTCAAGTATAGTTTCGGTTGAAATAATGGGCTTAAACGCTTAATGGACTTAAAATGCTTAATGGGCTTAGTGAATAATAGGCTTTGTGTTCCAAATGCTTACGTGTGTAATGGTAAAGAAAGTTAATGTCATGTATTTCTAAATCAAAAGTCGTCGTTAGCGATCTAATTTGCGTCCAGTTTAGAGTATTTAAGAACATCGTTAACATCATTAACATCGTTCGGGTTGCATTCGTTCAAGGGTGCTCGACAACCGTTGTGAGCGTCTTAGTGACCATCCGGTTGAGATATAATAATCCTATGATTTTAGCTATATTTCTCATTAAACTGTGAATAATGTAACTGATTGATGACTATGTAAATTTTTGAATCCATCTGTGAATGATCGTTTATGGCAAAAAGAATTGAAAGATAAACATTGTTTTTTAAAGTAACAAAAACAGAACAAGAAATACTTTTGAGAAAAAGTTCAATTATGTCAACAATTTTTACAAGAAAACATAAAGGATTTTTTTTTATCAAAGGCCGTTGTTAGCGATCTAGGTTGCATCTGGTCTAAGGTACCCTAAAGCGTTGTTAGCATCGTTCGGGTTGCATCCATTTGAAAGTACTTGAAAACTGTCATTAGCGGCTTAGTGACCACCCGGTTTAGATAATTCAAAAGGACAATTTTGACATATATCAAGAAGATTTTTTCAATTCTCAAAATTTGTCAAAAAGTGAGTTTGTGGTGTCTAAACGGTACTTTCTCACAACACATTTTAAGATTAAGAAGTGTGATCCTTGAATTTTTCAATCAATCGTCTTATTCAAAGTCAAAGACTCACTTTTATTCTTGAGAAAGTATCATGTCACAATGTTTTTTGGCGGGGAAACTCAAAAACAGAACGAGAGAATAAATCGTACGTGAAAAAGCAAATGAGTGTATGTTCAAAAAGAAATGCAAGAACATACAAAAGAAATAAAAAGAATAAAGCATACGTCATGTGCCAGAAAAAGCAAGAAAATGGCACTTGAGAAAGAAACTGATCAAAATATGTTTAAAAAGAAATGCTCGAACATATAAAATAGACATAATGGAAAGAAACAAAATGTTATATATATGATTTTTTATTGATCTAACACATTCTTCTAAATCACACAAAACTCATCACGTCTACCACACAAGCATCTACACAACTTACTACTGATCAACTAGTTCCAACAAACTATCGGTTTGAGATTGCTAGTGCAAACAAGAAAGTTGATATCAATAATCTACCATCTCCTGCTCCTAGCAATATTATCGGAGAGATAATCAAGCGTCATTGTTTGAAAGATGCTTTGACTCTATCTGCTTCAGCACAAGTGATCTACATGCAACAACTGTGGTATACATTATAGTTGG
This sequence comes from Tanacetum coccineum, assembly GCA_026074375.1. Lineage (NCBI taxonomy): Eukaryota > Viridiplantae > Streptophyta > Magnoliopsida > Asterales > Asteraceae > Tanacetum > Tanacetum coccineum. Next base: position 36,294 of record BQNB010004456.1, on the reverse strand, counting down.
CTGATTCCAAGGAATCTTTTAACTTCAAGCCCGATCAACAAGATGTTGAATTTATCATGGCTGATCTATGCACTATGCTCAACTTACCACAAGCTACCGACAATAATCTAGAAGAGTTTGTTAATCCACCAGATTTGTTGACTATTTGCCAGAGTTTACCAATCATTGGTCATAAAGTCAAAGTTGAAGCTTTAGGCAAGTTCTTCATCAAACACCTTCATCAACCATGGCAAACACTATGAAAAGTGCTCAGTCGTTGTCTTACTTCAAAAATCAGCAGAGTTGATCAAGCATCACTGGCTACACTGCATATTTTCTACTCAATAATCAACAGACATCGTGTTAATTATGCTATGCTCATATGGGATGGTCTTCACTACCAACTTATTAACCCTTCTTCCAAGAACAAGGTCGTTACATACCCTCGCTTCATCAAGCTCATCATTCAACACACTGGCCAAATTTCCTGATATTCCAAGACGTACAAATGAACCTCAACACACTGTTAAAGATAATGGTGTTGTTGGTTTTATAATTGCTAGTAGGAATGTGGAAGCTAAGGGTATGAGGATTCCAGATGAGCTTTTGACTAAAGATATAAGGGGAACTGCGACTTATAAGTTGTATGATGGTGACTATAATGAGATAGAAGTTCCTATGACATAACCATCACCGGCTGTGTCTACCTAGGGAACGCATAGGCAAACTAGCACCCCAAGGAAACCTACCAAAAAATGCATCCCGAAGAAGAAGGGGGAGCAGGTAATAGAAGAATCGAGTACACCATTACCAATTCCAAAGCTTTAGTTAAAGATTCAAAATCCACAACAAGATATAATCATTCCCGTTCCTACTTACAAAGAGATTGAGATAGATCATCTTACTGAGGTATAAAAAGTCAGTTATCTTGTGGCTAAGAGTGCTAAGGAAGCTGAAGAGAAGGAAAATATGGAAAAGGTTAAGAAAGCTATATTAGCTAAGGAAGTTGAAACAATGGTATTTGATGTTGATGAAGTAGAGTTTGGTAATTCTCTAATTGCTAGTCAAGAAGGCCCCATAACTATAATAGAACCCAAGAATCATAAGGAAAGTCCGAATGTTGAGTCTGAGGAGGAAGATGCTGATTATGTGGATATTGCTTGAATAAGGAAGAGAAAGAAGAATAACATGGAGATTAGGGATGAGCAGAAGCAGACACCCCATACCACACCCCCTATATTCTCTAGGATTGGCTTATCTTCAGAGAAAGCCCCTGTTACTGAATTGGCAGAACCAACAACTCCATCTCATTCTTCATCACACCATGCTAAACATATCCGGGGAGCAGTAGCAAAGGTTACCAGACGCATAAACAAGATGATCAAGACAATGAATAAGAATTTTGTTCATCAAAGTCAAGTTCAACAAATTTGTCAATAGATCAGCAATACCTTTGAAAAAGGGAGTCTTTCACGAGGTGAGGAAGCAACCGATAGCATTGTCAAGGCTAATCTTCAACGCATTATCAGAGAGGAAATGCATAAGGAAACAACAAGTGTGAAAGACGACTTCCGCTCTTTGATCACCACTAAACTTGCTACTACTGCTCCTGGTCACATTGAAGAATTCCTTTAGACTGAATGTAGTGGTGATCGCAGAGGACACCGCCACGTCAGCGCCAACTCAGCTTTCTCTCTCTTAGACCACATAGTGACCAAACACATGTAGTGGTGACCGCAGAGGCACCGAACAATTTTTTTAAAAAACATTACATTAATAATTAAACATTTTACAAATTAAAATACGAAAATAAAAATACACGGAAGAAAAAACGAAAAAAAATTACAGAAATAAAAAACATGAACTTGACGGAATTTAAAAATACAACACAGATACGTTTTAAAACATATAGTTCGAATAGTATCCGTTGGAATAGTAGTTGTTTGATTTCAAATTTGAAAATTACATTACGGAATTGAAAATTACATTATGGAATTGAAAATTACATTACGAAATTGAAAATTACATTACGGAATTGAATAACAATAATGTTAAGCTAATGAAACCGTATCCTTACGGAAAACCTCAACCACATTTCTTTTTGTAATGTTAAGGTAATGCTTTGATGGTTTAGGAGTAAAAACTGAGACATTGGCAAGTATCATAGCAGCTCCTACAGTAATATCCTTTCCATAACTACCCACATCAAGGACTTTGTAGTGTATTGTTCCAGGTACTGTACCCGATAGATCTTTCAGAGTCACATTTAAATCTCCAAGAGCATTCGAAGAACAAGACTTCACTATTGCAACAACTTGTTCAAGTTTTCCCTTTTTAAGAAAGTTGTCGATGTCTCCCAAACATCCAGTTACAGTGCCACCAAAAGCATTCACATAGTTAGTGGCGCTAACCCACGCCCCACTGTTAAAATCAGCATCCTCACCCACATCCTCAACAACTTTCTGCATATATTCTTGTGTCGACATTAAAGCCCCATCCGGATCAAGAATAAATACATTTTCTTTAAGCAGCTTGGCTCGCTGAACAAGACCCGCAAGACCGGGTATTATCCTAACTGGGTTTGGGGTTGAGGAGGATGGTTCAACACATATGCTATTAGAGAGCTGAACAACACCCACAGGACCGAGTATTATGGTAACTGGATTTGGGGTGTATGGAGATGGTTTAACATGTGCGCTACTAGACGAACGCATAACAGGTGTTAAATGGAGATCAGAATCGTCTATATCAAGACTGTATTCCCATGGATCATTTTCGTTAGTGAAATTGGAATCCATCTGGATAGTTGGATAAGAAGTTGTGTGATATAATGAGGAGATGGTGGGGGTATTTATAACGAAAAACTAGCCGTTGGATTTCAAAACACCCTTGACCTTCAAAACACCCTAGAAAAATCGTCTTTGCCCTTGGAAAATAAAATGCTTGCAATTTGACTAGCGTGTTCAATACAATAGGTTTTCTTATGTGTTCATCGCGAACTAACATACGCAGATCCACATACTAAACTCAATCTCTTGCATCGTTTAATTACAGTTTCATTGTCTAATTATGATAAATTCGATATGCATACATAATTTTATTTAACAAATATCCAAACACCCCCTAATAAGAAAAACATACAAGAGCTAAATTTTATAAAATAAAGCATTACGACGGACATAAATATATGAGTAATTACTTAATCACAAACTCGTAATTGACAATGAAAGACATAAGAAAACACTGTTTGATATATCGAAATTTACATACAAATAGAATACAAAAAGATAATGGAGTGATCTTACCTGATCAAGGGCTGAAGATCAAGACATGACCTTAGCTCATATGCCTTTGCAAGTTCCTTGTAAAAATTGAATGGCCTTTTAAAATATGGCGTTGTTTCTTTATCTTGATTTATGTGTGAACGCAAGGATCCGAAGATCTTTAGATATAATCTGTCAGAAGACCAAAGAATGATGCAAATTTATATAACTTGATCATAAACCAAAAGTAGAGTCAAATATATGTGTCTATACTTCATACGTTTTAACAAATCATAATAACGGTGGAAGCAATGTAGCTGCAAAAGAGGTGTGCCGCACCAAGACCTTATGTGCAAGGACCCCAAATAAAGTCGCCATACGGCAAGTAAAGAACCTAGCCAACCCGTAGCAACACCCAAACGCTACTCCAAGTACACATTAACGCTCGATTTCAGATGCAAATGCCCATTGATCCATGCCCAATTCCTCCAAAAGCTTGACAATAAACCAAATCACATCACATTTAACAAACCCAAATTAAAAATTAGAAAAAACCAAACATCATCATGAAAACCAAAACTCACCGAATAAATAACATAAGCACCCTCAGAAGCCAACGAGAAAAACCTTGACACACGTGAACTCCTTACCTCAGGGCATTCTAAATAATTGCCATCAATAATAGTTTAATTAACAGCACACAAACAAACCGATATTCAAGCGAATTAACATAAGCATCGAATTAGATAGATTAACAATAAGCACATCAAATTAACAGATCAAGTCAATCAATTAACTTAAAAAAGATAAAAGAAAATCAACAAATCGAATTAGGGTATCCATTAGGTTTTTCAAATTGAAGAAGTAAAATTGATAGACGGAAAGAAAAATCGTACCATTGTAATTAAAAAATTAATTTAGAGATGGATCCTAAAATTAATTTAGAGATGGATCGTTTGTAGGGACGTGGTGATGGTGTGTTTTTGGAGGTGTCGTAGAATTTATTATGTGTGTTTAGAAATGATTTTCTTACTTGTCATTGGGACCACCCCCCTATCCTTGCAAAAATTATTCCCGTTTTTCTGAAGTTGTTTTGTTTTTTGTTTTTGAATTATATTTTTTGGATGTTTTTCTTCCCTAAATATACAAAACGAATTATATACACTTATGACAAATATAGAAATATTTAGATATTTTGAATTAACCAATTAAAGATTCGTAGATAATAATTAGAGAATAGTTTCCTAATAAAGGAAATAATATTTTTTCAGAAAATATGAAAATCCTTACTGTGCGTTCTCCTTTACTAGGTAAAAGATTGTCTTTCGCAAAGAATGAGTCATGCGAGATATCTTTGTGGGTATGTATGTGCGAAATTTTTGTAGATTATCTGAGAATTTTATCAAAACGAGTTGGGGCTATGTACCGGACCCAGTTATCGCACGACTTTGATTGTACGATGAAAAAAAATTGTTGTTTCTATTAAACATGTCTACTTATGTATCTAATGATTTGATTGATTGACTTGAAAAAAATTATTGGTTGGAGTTTATAAAAGAAAAAAATTCATAATAATTTGTCAAATGACTTATGAAATTACGCATTTTATTTGTCTTTGTGTTTTCTGCCTAAGTCGCATGACTCACTTGTACGATAAATCAATATTCACACATAATACGAGAACAGAGAGTGTCTCGTATTTAGTATAAAAGAAAGGGATATCTAACTTGTGCCTATAGGCACTGATAAAGGGCGCATTAAATGTTACAAGAATCTTAGGTGCTGACATTTTAGATTGTGACACGTGAGACTGTGGGAGTGTGGGACATGATGCTAAAGAATAATGGGGACCAGTTAGTGGTTGCTAGCTTTTCAGACTGTGACACGCAGACTGTAAGATTGGATTGGATGGTTTAAGAATCTTAGGGGGCGTTTGGTTCGCTGTAATTCATTGTAATTGTAATCTGAATTACATTCCAATCGTGTTTGGTTGGCAGGGTAGAAGGAATTGTAATTCAGATTAACTATTCATGATTGTTTGGTTTGCGCTGTAATTGTAAATTGAGTCGTCTTCAATTAATCAAGTGAGGAAATCGATTACTAGGAAGTTTGATGGAAAGTTTTCAATTACGTTGTAATTCAGAATTTTTGTAATTTAAAACGTCAGTATTTATTATTATTATTATTTCTATAACATTACTTTATTAGAAAAATAAGGTATTTACCAAAAGTTAGTGGGGAGTCGAGATACTATCTGAGATTCTACTCTTTTAGTTATAGCAAAGTTAATCCTATTAAAAATATGAGCAGCAATACGTGCCCCAATGTCTTGAGTCATAGAGAACTTTCGGATCCGCTTCAGTATATCCACTGCATCCTTCTTTTTTATTATTATTATTGTTGTTGTTGTTATTAAAATAAAAATTATTATTATTATATAAATATTAAAATAATAATAATCTTTATTATTATTATTATTATTATTATTTACTTCATCCGTCTCAAAATTATTGTCCCCTATTGATTTTTTAAGTCTTTTTCATTCAACTTTGACCTTAAATATTTTTGTTTGTATTATAACATACTTAATGAAAAATATGGAATTGATTGGTTTTTAATGTATTTTCATCATGTAATTATATAACATAAACAAAAATATTTACGGTCAAAGTTGAAAGAAAAAAACTTAAAAAATCAATAGGGGACAATAAATTTTGGACGAGACGGAGTATTATTTTGTTAGGAGTACCAATTATTATTATTTAGTATATTTATTATTGTATTTTATTAATCATTATTCTTATTTTTCTTATAAAAATATTATTTTTATAATTAATTATTATTATTGTATTAAGTTTTAAGTTTTATAAAAAAAATGATTAATTCGCTGCGAGTCAACCAAATAATCAAGATTTTCCTCAGCTGCAATTACAAACACATTCTATTTTCTCTGGAATTACTTTACATTAAATTTACAATTTCAAAAAGGATTTACAAATTCTTTAATAAACATTTTCTGAACCAACGCCCTCTTATTTTTTCGAGAGGTAGCAATCATCAGGTCAGGGCTTTTTATGTTAGGATCCTCTCGCCATATATTAGTGCTGAGTAGTTACGAGATCCGATCGGTTCAACTATCTTAAGGTTATGCCACTACGTTGAAATTACAACTTACAAAAGTTATCACTAATCACGTTGAGATGGTAATTTTGGTTGTAAGTGAATGTCATTTCGATTATTCTTTCATTACCGAGTAAATGTTTCGAAACTACTTTATATCTCACTCGAGATCAGACTAGGCACAATAGGGGGTGTCGACGAAGTTGGTCGGGCAATCCCGACGCATCTCCCTATTGATGCTGGTCCTTTGGCAACGTGTCCCTCAACGACTACAAGCACAAGTTGGATTCAAATGCGACCAACTGGTGAAGAGTGTTTGTGTGCGTAAGTTGGATTCAAATGCGACCAACTGGTGAAGAGTGTTTGTGTGCGTTAGGGTGTTTTTCATATTTTTGGGTCTATTTTTAAGGTGGTTATCAGTCTCTTATTACTCAAAGTTGTCTATCTTAAGGGAGGTTGATGTGACGAAAAAATTGTTCGTTTCTGGGATTCTATTGTGGGTAGCTCGGACTTTAGTGTACAAATACAAAAAAATATGCCACTATGCTTATGTTTATTGCATAAGTACATATAGGGAAGAAAAAGACGAACATCTTTGTTTCTAAACCTCTTGTTGTGCCATATCTAATATAACCAAGATAGTCTCGATTAACCTTGTTTTAAACAGACTACGACTATACAAACTTTGCACGAAGGAATTTTAAGCGCACAACATGAGAGCTAGAAGATGTTGCTCAAAATTCTTTTTTATTGATACAATTTCTGAGTCTGAAACATGACACAATTTCAGTCTAAAACATGTTATAATATTTTCACCACATAACCACAATCCATCAAAGAAATAACTTCAGCATACATTTTATACGTTACAGAGGATATAAAAAGTGCTGCAAATCCTGCACTAGAAACTCCCATCATGGTGATACATAGAGCTGCTGCACTAGAAAATGAAAAGGTAATCCCGAAATGAAACCCAACTAAATCCATCAATAATCTTAAACATGAAACACCAACTGACAAAACAAATGTTTGCGCAGGTACTCCAAAAGAAACCTTCTTTCATCTGTTCCATGGTTAGTATCGGTCATAACGCCTGCAATAAGTTCAGAAAAATCTTATTACTACACCATTTGGTGATGGTTGATTACTCCTCAAAGAATTATGACATAAAGTTAAATAAATAGTAGAATAGTTATAAAATATCGAAATTGAACCCTGGGTCGAATCATTATCCCGGGCACGTTCCTTGACCTTGTGACCGTGATCTGTGTCGACTCCTTGAGTCACGATCATAGCGGTCATAGCCACGACTACGATCATTGTGCCTATCACCACGATCTCTGCTCCTGCGATCGTTATCCCTTAGACGGTCACGGTCACGGCTACTCGCACGGTCCCGATCTCTGCTACCTTCACGCTCAACATCCCTGCTTCGTTCTTTTGATCTAACCAAATTTTCAACAGTTCTCCTTAACATAAGAATCTAACCATTGGCACTAGAGGTGGCTTATTTTTATACATGTACTCACAAATGGGTCGATCCAGAATCATAATTATCTCTAGGGTCAAATAAATAAAACTTAAAAGGACGCAGGCAAACAAACCGATCAAATTTTACCAAACATGTTGATGTTTCTTAAATTATTTTGTTTATATAGTAGACTTAAAATATAGTGAAGTAATAAATTTGACAACTAATATCGATAAAAAACTGGACACAACACGCCTGTTTTGACCCGTTGGAAATCACTTGATATTTTATCTGAACCTACCACCGTCCTTCCTCTTGCCACATGTATTCTAGTTCCAAATTTTGCAGATGCGTTCACCAAAGGAACGACAAAGAAAAGAAACATACCTTCTGTCTTCTTCTGGGGCCTTCCTTTTATTGCTTCTCTCTTCCTGAAACATAATGACAAGAGAATTACACATAAGTGGTGCTTCGGAAGACAAAGTCTCGCCAATATATAGCAAAAATCTTGAAAACAAATGACAAATAAACATCAGGTGCATAAAAGTGAATCAATAAAGAGTAAATTAATATATATATATTATATAATACATAAGATCAGCTACTTCTCAGAATCTGCCATATATCCCAGTGGAGTTTTCCTCTCCAAATGAATCGCTAAGCGACGGTCACTGATAGGACCGTTAACGAGAATAAACAAATAAATGTGAATTAAACAAATATACATGTGACCAGCATAATTAATATAGATATATCATAAAATTCTCCAACAATTGTTTAGCTAATTGTAGGGATGATCAACAAATATAGTGCAGAAATATAAAAAACGCACATTCTTTAGCTGCAAAAGTTTATCCCTCGTAAAACTGGGCCCAAAAGCCTGCTGGTAACAAGGAGGTATAATTGCCAGGTCAAATACTGAAGTGCTTTAAACCCGAAATACTAGTTCTTGGCCATCCTTTGTATAACTATTTCAACTATTCACCATATAAAAATTAGAAGTTTACCTGTCATAAACACTTAGAAAAGCTCGCAAATTCACAATCACGTAACTTTATCAGTCTGAAAAAGCAAAATCCGCTGCATTAGCCAAAAGAGCTCTTTAAAACGGGTTTTTTTTAAGTAAAGAGCTTTTTCATCAGTGAAAAGCTGCAAATTTCTTGAAACCATTACTATGACATAAAGAACTTACAACTCGCACATCCGCAGCAGTATACTTAGCGGAGTCTGTAGGAGGTTCCACACGAGGAGGCGGCAAATGAATTGAAAGCTGCAAAAAAAATACAGTAAAATGTCAACATAAGAAAACATTCAGCTGAAATGTACTAGAAAAAGAAAACAAGGCAAAACCACTATAAGCTTTTGAAAGATACTTTTGGCATAATAAAATGTTTAGCGACCCCGTTTTTTATTAAATAAAACTTTGCGACCAAATTGCAACAAAGTAATGCCATGTAGATGTGAAATGACGTGACGCTGGTGTAGTACATAGGTGGAACCATTTGACATTAATCTTGATAAAACACTAGAAAGTAGACCAGGGTCTTCAAAAGTATCTAATCCCTTTGCTTGTCAAGCATATTTGGAATATTGCCTCAAAAAAGGATTCTTTATGGATCAAGTGGATTAATATTATGAAGTTAAAGAATAGAAGTTTTTGGGAAATTCAATGTGAGAATAATGACAGTTGGGGGTGGAAAAACCTTTTGAACCTGAGATACCTTGTAAGGGAGAATATTGTGCATCAAATTGGTAATGGAGACAGTATTTCAATGTGGTTTGATAATTGGTCTGCTATAGGTCCTCTATGCAATATTATTACCTATAGAGACCTTTATGATGCAAGGCTGAATGCTTCAGTTTCTGTTGTTCTTAATAACAGGTGGAATTGGCCAGAGAATTGGAATGAAATGTTCCCCCAAATTACTAGTATGGCTAATCCTAAGAGGTTTCACGGGGCGGTTCGGTTCGTTTAGTTGGGAGATTTAAACTATCCGTCGCCGTGACGGCTAGTTTTAATCTCCCAACTACGAACCGAACCGCCCGTGAACACCCCTTGAGGATTAGCCATACTAGTAATTTGGGGGAACATTTCATTCCAATTCTCTGGCCAATTCCACCTGTTATTAAGAACAACAGAAACTGAAGCATTCAGCTATGCATTCATAAAGGTCTCTATAGGTAATAATATTGCATAGAGGACCTATAGCAGACCAATTATCAAACCACATTGAAATACTGTCTCCATTACCAATTTGATGCACAATATTCTCCCTTACAAGGTATCTCAGGTTCAAAAGGTTTTTCCACCCCCAACTGTCATTATTTCTCACATTGTTGAATTTCAAACACTTCTATTCTTTAACTTCATAATTTTAATTCCACTTGATGCCATAAAGAATTTCCTTTTTTTGAGGCAATTATTCAAAAATATGCTTGACAAGCAAAAGGGATTTAGAACTTTTTGAAGACCCCTGTCTACTTTCTAGTGTTTTATTCAAGATTAATGTCAATGGTTCACCTTATGTACTACACCAGAGTCACGTCATTTCACATCTACATGGCATTACTTTGTTGCAATTTGGTCGCAAAGTTTTATTTAATAAAAAACGGGGTCGCTAAACATTTTATTATGCCAAAAGTATCTTTCAAAAGCTTATAGTGGTTTTGCCTTGTTTTCTTTTTCTAGTACATTTCAGCTGAATGTTTTCTTATGTTGACATTTTACTGTATTTTTTTGCAGCTTTCAATTCATTTGCCGCCTCCTCGTGTGGATACCTCCTAAGACTCCGCTATAGTATAATGCTGCGGATGTGCGAGTTGTAAGTACTTTATGTCATAGTCAATGGTTTCAGAAACTTTGCAGTTTTCACTGATGAAAAAGCTCTTTACATAAAGTAGCATACTTAAAAAAAACCGTTTTAAAGAGCTCTTTTGGCTAATGCATCCTGATTTGCTTTTTCAGACTGATCAGAAGTTACGTGTTTGTGATATTTGCGGAGCTTTTCTAAGTGTTTATGACAGGTAAACTTCTAATTTTTATATGGTGAATAGTTTATTGAAAATATGTTATACAAAGGTTGGCAAAGAACTAGTATTTGGGTTTAATGCATTCAGTTATTTTACCTGGGCAATTATATACCTCCTTGTTACCAGCAGGCTTTTGGGCCAGTTTTACGGGGAATAAACTTTTGCAGCTAAGAATGTGCGTTTTTTATATTTCTGCACTAGTATTTGTGATCATCCCTACAAATTAGCTAACCAATTGTTGGAGAATTTTATGATATATCTATATTAATTATGCTGGTCACGTGTATATTTGTTTAATTCAACATTTTATGTTGTTATTCTCGTTTAACGTGTCTCTCAGTGACCGTCGCTTAGCGGATCATTTTGGAGGAAAACTCCATCTGGGATATATGCAGATTCGTGAGAAGTTAGCTGATCTTCGGTAATTTATAGTTTATATATTATTAATTTACTCTTTATTGTTCACTTTTTCGCACATGAGTGTTATTTGTCATTTTGTTTTCAAGATTTTTGCTATATATTGGCGAGACTTTGTCTTCCGAAGCACCACTTATGTGTAATTCTCTTGTCATTATGTTTCAGGAAGAGAGAAGCAATAAAAGGAAGGCCCCAGAAGAAGACAGAAGGTATGTTTCTTTTCTTTGTCGTTCCTTTGGTGAACGCATCTGCAAAATTTGGAACTAGAATACAGGTGGCAAGAAGGGAAGGACGGGTGGGTTAGGTTTCAGATTAAAATAGGCAATGATTTCCATACGGGTCAAAACTGGCGTGTTTGTGTCCAGTTTTTTATCGATTATTAGTTTGTCAAATTTATTACTTCACTATATTTAATCTATTTATAACAAAACTAATTTAAGAGACATCAAACATGTTTTGGTTTAAAATTGATCGGTTTTGTTTGAACCTGCTGTCCTTTTAAGTTTTTTTTATTTGACCGTTAGAAGATAATTATGTATTTGGAACGACCCATTAGTGAGTACATGTATAAAAATAAGCACTCTTAGTATGCAATGGTCGATTTTATGTTTAATGGGAACTGTTGAAAATTTGGTTAATCAAAAGAACGAAGCAGGGATGTTGAGCGTTGAAGGTTATAGCAGAGATCGGGACCCGTGCGAGTAGCCGTGACCGTGGACCGTCTAAGGGTTTGATAACGCATCGCAGGAGCAGAGATCGTGGGTTGATAGCACAATGTCGTAGTCGTGGCTATGACCCGCTATGATCGTGACTCAGGAGTCGAACAAGATCACGTTCCGGTCAAGGGGAACGGTGCCCGGGATTATGATCGACCAAGTTCAATTTGATATTTTTATTAACTGATTCTGACTATTTAATATAACTTTATGTCATAATCTTTGAGGAGTAATCAACCATCATCATACATGGTAGTTATTAAGATTTTTCTGAACTTATTGCAGGCGTTATGACCGATACTAACCATGGAACAGATGAAAGAAGGTTTCTTTTCGAGTACCTGCGCAAACATTTGTTTTGTCAGTTGGTGTTTCATGTTTAATATTATTGATGGATTTAGTTGGGTTTCATTTCGGGATTACCTTTTCATTTTCTAGTGCAGCCGCTTATGTATCACCATGTGGGTGTTTCTAGTGCAGGATTTGCAGCACTTTTTACTATCCTCTGTAAAGTTAAAATGTTTCGCTGAAGTATTTCTTTGATTGGATTGTGGATTTTTTTAATGTGGTGAAAATATTATAACTTGTTTTAGACTGAAATTGTGTCATGTTTCAGACTCAGAAATTGTATCAATAAAAAAGAATTTTGAGCATCATCTCAGCTTCATGGTTGGTTGAGCTAAAATCATTCGTGCAAAGTTTGTATAGTCGTGTCTTGTTTAAAACAAGGTTACATCGAGAATACTTGGTTATATTAGATATGGCACAACAAGAGGTTTTAGAAACATAGATGTTCGTCGTTTTCTTTCCCGATATGTACTTACGAAATAAACATAAGCATAGTGGCATATTTTTTTGTATTTGTACACTAAAGTCACGAGGCTACCCACAATAAGAATCCCAGAAGACCGACAATTTTTTCGTCACATCAACTCCCTTAAGATTGACAACTTTGTGTAATAAGGAGACTGATAACCACCTTGAAAAATATACCCCAAAAAATATTAAAAAACACCCTAACGCACAAACACTCTTCACCAGTTGGTCGCATTTGAATCCAACTTACGCACACAAACACTCTTCACCAGTTGGTCGCATTTGAATCCAACTTGTGCTTGTAGTCGTTGAGGGGACACGGTTGCCAAAGGGTCCAGCCATCAATAGGGAGAATGCTGTCGGGATTGCTCCCGACCAACTTCGTCGACACCCCTATTGTGCCTAGTCTGATCTCTGAGTGAGATATAAAGTAGTTTTGAAACATTTACTCGGTAATGAAAGAATAATCGAAATGACATTCACTTAAAACCAAAATTACCATCTCAACGTGATTAGTGATAACTTTTGTAAGTTGTAATTTCAACGTAGTGGCATAACCTTAAGATAGTTGAACCGATCGGATCTCGTAACTACTCAGCACTAAAATATGGCGAGGGTCCTAACATAAGAAGCCTGAAACTGTTGACGCTATACCCTTCTCGAAAAAATAAGAGGGCGTTTGGTTCAGAAAATGTTTATTAAAGAATTGTAATCTTTTTGAAATTGTAATTTAATGTAATTGTAATTCAGAGAAAATAGAATGTGTTGTAATTGCAGCTGATGAAATCTGTGATGTATTTGGTTGACTTCGCCAGCGTAATGCTAATCCATTTTTTTGTAAAACTTAAAAATTAATACTTAAAGTAATAAATTATTATAAAAATAATATGTTTTTATAAGAAAAATAATATAATGATAATAAATTAAATAAATAATATTAATCATAATAATAATTGGTACTCCTAATAAAATAACTACTCCGTTTTCGTCCTAAAATTATTGTTTCCTATTGACTTTTTACGTCTTTTTCTTTCAACTTTAACTTTAAATATTATTTTTTTGTTATATAATACTTGATGAAAATACATTTAAAAACCAATCAATTCATATATTTTTCATTAAGTATGTTATAATACAAACAAAAAATATTTAAGGTCAATGTTTGAATGAAAAAAACTTAAAAAATCAATATGAGGGACAATAATTTAGGCATATGGATGTAAATAATAATAATATAATATGATAATAATAAAGATTTATTATTATTTTAATATTTATATCTATTAATATTTTAATTTTAATAACATACAACAATAATAGTAATAAAAAAGATGGATGCGTGGAATGTGAAGCGGATCCGGAGAGTTCGTGTGACTCAAGACATTTGGGGCACGTGTTGCTGCTCTTATTTTTAATAGGATTAACTTTGCTATAACTAAAAGAGTAGAGGCTCAGATAGTATATCGACTCTCCACTAACTTTTTGTAAATACCTTATTTTTCTAATAAAGTAATGTTATAGAAATAATAATAATAATAAATACTGATGTTTTAAATCACAAAAAATTCTGAATTACAATGTAATTCAAAACTTTCCATCAATGTAATCTGAATTTCCTCACTTGATGTAATTGTAGGGACTGAATTACAATTACAACGCAAACCAAACAGTCATCGTAATGTAATCTGAATTGCAATTCTTTCTACCCTGCCAACCAAACATGATTGGAATGTTATTCAGATTACAATTACAACGAATTCCAGCGAACCAAACGCCCCCTAAGATTCTTAAACCATCCAATCCAACTTTACGTCTGCGTGTCACATTTGAAAAGCTTGTAGCAACAACTAATGGTCCCATTATTCTTTAGCATCATGTCCCACACTCCCACAGTCTTCACGTGTTCACAATCTAAAATGTCAGCACTAAGATTCTTGTAACATTTAATGCTCTTTATCATGTGCCTATGAGGCACAAGTTAGAATAACCCTTTTCTTTTTACAAGACGGAGTCATCTTCTGTCCGTTTATTATGTGTGAGATAGTGATTTATGTACAACGTGAGTAAATGCGACTTAGGCATAAAACACAAGACTAAATACATGCTTAATTCATAAGTCATTTGACAAATGTATTATGTATTTTTTCTTTATAAACTCCAACCAATAATTTTTTTCAAGTCAATCAATCAAATCATTAGATACATAAGTAGAACATGTTAATAGAAACAACAATTTTTTTTTCAATTCGTACATTCAAAGTCGTCGCGATGAACTGTGTGCGGTACTTAGCCCAACTGTTTTGATAAAAATTCTAGATAATCTACAAAAATTTTCGCAAATAATCTCCCACAAAGATATCTCGCATGACTCATTCTTTGCGAAAGACTAATCTTTTACCTAGTAAAGGAAAACGCAAAGTAAGGATTTTCATATTTCTGAAAAAATATTATTTCTTTATTAGGAAACATTCTCTTAATTATTATCTACGTATTTTAAATTGGTTTAATTAAAATATCTAAATATTTCTATATTTGTCATAAGTGTTTATACATGCGTTTTGTATATTTAGGAAGAAAAAAAATCCAAAAAGATATAATGTCAAAAACAAAAACAAAAAAAACTTCAGAAAAACGGGCATAATTTTGCAAGGGATAGGGGGTTTGTCCAATGGACAAGTAAGAAAATCATTTAACACACCATAATAAATTATACGACACCACAAACACACCATCCACCACGTCCTACAACAACGTTCCATCTCTAAATTAAATTTAGGATACACTTCTACATTAATTCTTTAATTACTATGGTACGATTTTTCTCTCGTTTTTATTCAATTTTACTTCTTCAATTGAAAAAACATAATTGATACCCTAATTCGATTTGTTGTTTTTTTAAAGTTAATTGATTGACTTGATCTGTTAATTTGATGTGCTTATTGTTAATCTATTAATTCGATGTGCTTATTGTTAATTCGATTTGAATATCGGTTTGTTGTTGTGCTGTTAATTAAACTATTATTGATGGGCTAATGATTTCAGAATGGTGCCGAGGTAAGGAGTTCAGGTGTGTCAAGGTTTTTCTCGTTGGCTTCTGAGGGTGCTTATGTTATTTATTCGGTGAGTTTTGGTTTTCATGATGATGTTTGGTTTTTTCTAATTTTTAATTTGGGTTTGTTAAATGTGATGTGATTTGGTTTATTGTCAAGCTTTTGGAGGAATTGGGCATGGATCAATGGGCAGTTGCATCTGAGAATCGAGCGTTAATGTGTACTGGAGTAGCGTTGGGTGTTGCTTACGGGTTGGCTTGGTTCTTACTTGCGTATGGCGACGTTAGTTTGGGGTCCTTGCACATAAGGTCTTGGTGCGGCACACCTCTTTTGCAGCTACATTTGGCTTCCACTGTTATTATGATTTGGTAAAACTTATGAAGTATAAACGCATATACTTGACTCTACTTTTGGTTTATGATGTTTAAGATCAAGTTATATAAATTTGCATCATTCTGTGGTCTTTTGACAGATTGTATCTAAAGATCTATCGGATCCGTTGCGTTCACACATAAATCTAGATAAAGATGCAACGCCATATTTTAGAAAGGCCGTTCAATTTTACAAGGAACTTGCAAAGCATATGCAGCTAAGGTCATGTCTTGGATCTTTCTGCCCTTGATCAGGTAAATCACTCATTATCTTTTTGATATTCTATTTGTATGTAAATTTCGATATATCACAGTGTTCTTATGTCTTTCATGTCAATTACGAGTTGTGTTTATGTAATTACTCATATATTTATGTCGTCGTAATTCTTTATTTATAAAAATTTAGCTCTTTATTGTTTTTCTTATTAGGGGGTGTTTGGATATGTGTTAAAGAAAATTATTATGCATATCGAATTATCATAATTAGATAATGAACTGTAATTAAACCGATGCAAGAGATTGAGTTTGTATGTGATCTGCTATGTTAAGTTGCGATGATCACATAAGAAACCTAATTGTATTGAACACGCTAGGTCAATTGCAAGCATTTTGATAAATGTCGAGGCTTCACTAACGTTTGTTTACGCTATGCCTTTCTTTTTACTAATAGGGTCATTTTACATATAATAACATGTAGTTTCGATATAATTTTGTTTTAAGTGCATGTTTTAAATATGTTAGGGATTTGTTGTTGGATGTTTAGGAAGAGAGAGATGGTAATACTGACCATTACCGAGAGGATATGACTACTTTAATAGTTTCTTACTTTGACCATAATAACCCTGGATCGGTCCTCGCTGAAGCCTCCATCACGTTCAACCGCTAAAATCAGCTCATATATTGTCTCGACCAAATAATAAAACACGGTGCAACCTAGAAATGCGATGTAGCAGGTTGTGTTTGTGAAAGCATGATTTTTTTGTCAACCTCATCATTTTGCTGATGTTGTTGACACTTTTTAACATCCCCAAAAGAGTCCTCTTTGGAAACTGTAGTTGACATTTTAATTACATAAATTGTAATTCTCGGAAAATGGTGATAGTTTACTACAAACTAGCTAAGATCACGTGTAACGCACAAGAAAGCATAGGATATCAGAAGATTCATAGTTCAGTGTTTTTATGATTTTAATCACTTAGAGATGGCACTATGGCCTAATGGTTGGTTAAGGGGTTATAACTTGTTCAGGTTAGTCCGACTCATAAATATTTTTGCGTGTTCCGTGATTTCTACCTACATGGACGTATTAAATATGATTAATGAATCAATATTGTTACAGTAGTTTAATGCATGTACTGATATACATATAGCTACATGATGTCAAAATTTTAAAAAATGGTGTTAAAAAGAACAGGTCGAAAAGCGGCTCATTTTGACCCGTCATCATGCCGCTACTTTAAGAAATGTAAAACTGCATTATTTACTATAATATTGGAATGTGATTCCCAGGTCTGAACTAAATGATGTAAAATATGTGTTTGACACACCAACGTTGCATGTGGCATTGATGACACGGCATACTTTAACCTTCAAAATCTTATATACACAGGTACTAGGTGATGCCACATTTTATGATATCATATGAAAATTCTGACCAATCAAAAAAGACCACTGATTTTAATATTTCATAAGTTACATCTTCGAACTATTGTCTTTATTCATAAATTACAAATTTACTAAACTTAAGTCTCATAAACAACCAAACAATCGTCAATCTGAAATGTCCAACCAAGTGCAATATAAATTTAACGTTACAACTACTCATAACAATGATCATAGTCATATTACGATGTACACTATACACTTCATCAGTTGGTAGTTTCAATCTGTGTCTATAAGGGCGTATAAAACTCAGTCCTGGCTAACAAGCCCGTGAAATTTAAACTAAGATCGGATCAAACCCGACACATTTTTATCTGTTTAATTCAATGCTATGCTCTAGATTTTTTGATACCGGGTCTGATTTTTTTAATAATCGGTCTCAATTTGTCCAGGCTTGAAACTGGAACCAAATGGGTCAAATTAGATCCCACACTTCAAAAGGCATCATTTGAGATCTTGACGAACCCAAATAACTATTTGGTTCACTCTTCAGGAAACAAACCAACTTGAAAATTTGTACTAGACAAGTTCATATTGGTCCAATTATCCGATTCAATAGATTTCAACCTGATGCACACAACTACAAGTGTATGCATGTATTATGGGTGTCTATATGGGGTGCGATGCTTATGGCCTGCCACGATGGTGCAATGAGCTTTATATGTATATGGTGTAGATCATTATAAGAATAGATAAATGTTGTAATTGCTTTACTAACAGAAAACATATATTGTACAAACAGTACATTAATTTTGTTGAATCACTTGAAACTTTATTTATTTAATGTATCTGATATGATCACATCCACTTTATTTGTGTTTTAAAGGCATTTAGTTTTTATTTTATTTGATGTTTTTATACTTTATAGGGTAAAGTCCATAAATGCTTAATGTACTTTCGATAAGAACTCATTCTACATACTCTACTTTTTTTATTGTTATTCTTCTTACTAACTTTGGTATTTTTTTTTCATAAATACATAGCTTTAATAGTTTGTTAAAGGTATTTTAGTCATTTCTCACATCTTCATCTTCTACCTCCCAACACTATAATTTCCGGCCAAATTATATGTTGTAAAGTGAAAAAAAATAAAGAAATCCGACATGCTTTCATCGCCGGAAATTCTATGTTGTAAAGTGAAAAAAAGTTAGGAATGCAGTTTATCATTAAACAACTGTTCTGGATGGTTTCGTTTATTTTTATTCAGTTATTGGGCAAATGGGTTTGCTGCAATTTTGTAAATATCGTTGGGCATATTTCACTCCTTTGCGACTTAATTAGTATTCTTGGGGGTTGTTTGTTTTCTCGTGATACAAAACTAAAGTACTAAGCTGCTAAAAAAATACCGTAAGTAATTCCGGAAATAGCGTTTGGATTTGCTTATTTATGTATGAAAAGCATTATACTCGAAAAAGAAATAACCTGGAGGAAAATTTTAGTCAAATTCAATTATAAAACGTAAGTAATTTGGCCGAAAATTATGGTGTTGGGAGGTAGAAGATGAAGATGTGCAAAATGACTAAAATACCCTTAACAAACTATTGAAGTTATGTATTATGAAAAAAAATACAAAGTTTAGTAAGAAGAATAACAATAAAAAAAGTAAAGTATGTAGAATGAGTTCTTATCGAAAGTACATTAAGCATTTATGGACTTTACCCTACTTTATATGTATAATTGTATTATATTGTGTGTTTAGGGAAACCGCCTATGCTCTCAGGAAGGTGAGAGGTATTTGGAAGATGTTTTGGTCGATAAGCAATTCCTTATACCCGTTTCTTTAGAGGTGCAGGGGGTACTACTCCGCCTAAGAATAGCCATTCCAATGGTCAAGGTCGATGACCTGCAAGTCAGCAAAGTTCACTTTGGATTTGCTTGAGAATACTGAAAGTAAGGCTAAGGTACGTTGTCACACACTCTGCAATTGTTGTTTATTTGAAGCATGTCCTGTTTGCTTATAATGAGCTATTTAGGGATTTTAGGCTGTATTTTTTAAGTTAACGAGTCATGCGGTGTAGAATGGATACTTTAACAACATATTAAGGAAGTCATGTTGTCAATAATCAATACATAAAATAATACTGTAATAAAAATTATCTATGCGGTTTAGATAGTTATTTCTACGATTCTTATTCTATATCCTTGATACCCTATGTTATAGTACCAGATAAGTAGCTGGTATTTAGATTTGTATTTAATGTTTGAAGTTTTGAAAATGAGTTGTACAAGTGTTATAATTTTTTTGGATTTTATAAGGATTACATGTTAAATTATCTCTAAATATTCAAATAATGTTATTGTTGTGCTGGTTACCTTTTTAGTTTGATTCATTATATAAAGATTTATCTTTTATATATTAATATTACTTAAAAATTGGCGTTCTTGAATGTTTCGGTTTCGTATCTATTTGTTCGCTTTTAGATTAATGCTTTTGTTACCCTTGCTTTCCCATGCATTGAACTTTGCAAACGACTAAACTTTGTTTGATTTTTAATTCACTGGTTTAATGGATGGGAAGAAAATTAAATCATGAAGTGTTAAAAAGATCATGCAACATAGTGACTCTCGCATGATGTATAATGCTTCTTATTCTTCTGAATGTTGATATGATGGGTCAAGTGATTAGTTTCGAACTAGCTGCAACAAAAACAATTATTATACCACACTTTATTATTATTATTAATTAAGTTTCTAAGCAATATGATTGAATTTGCTTATAGGTTTGGTCAGTTCTATTTTGAAACCTATAACCGCATGTGTTTGCAGTAATACAACCTCATGAGTTGAACTTTTGGAGGTTGATGAAGCTGAAGCTATTTCGGTGTGGGTTACAAGTCTTTGATTGGCCTTATTGGATTTTTCTTTCTACCACTCTCTAACAGGTATCAAAATATATACACTAATGAAATGTTGCATTCAACATCATTGATGGTACGGGTACCTAAAAAGGGAGTTCCAAGAGATACTATATTACTTTAAGTTTAAAGTTTCATGTGGTTGTTTATATGTGTAAGCTTGTGATGATTTTTTTGTTGGTTCCTTTCTTCCTCTCATAAAAAAAAAACATGCCATTTTGTTATGCCGAGAAACACATTTAAAGTTTCATGTGGTTAGTTTATATGTGTAAGCTTGATGATGATATTTTGTTCAACTCCATGTTGTACATAATTAAGTAACTATTTGGGAAATCGATGGGGCCTAGCCTTGGTATAATATGGATTCTACATAACCTAAAAAGCGATGACGTCAAAGTCAAAATTGCATGTAGTTGTGTTGATGATAAATAATGGTGATATAGATGATAAGGTCTTAATGTTAATATTTGTGGGGAGTGGAAACCAAATTAATATGGATAGGTTGCTAATTATGAAAGATAATTTAGTTCATGTTGTCTAATAAGTGTGGTTGGCTGCTCTCGAAGTTAGCAGTAGCAATGAGAAATGACGTTACTAGAAAAGGGTTCCGTAAATGTTTATGAAAAAAATATAGTAGTAAAGATGATGGTGATTCCCAGCACCGTATGTATTTTATCTTGATTGCAGCCATATATATCAACCATTAATTGTACTGATTTCATTGATCCGTTACTAAAATATTGTGTAAATATAAAGTGGAAGTATTTTCCACTCCAATCTAAGCTAGCTATTTCATCGCCTAAGTCTGTTGACCAGAAGAGATGAAATGTAGCCTGTTAAGTATTGTTTCAAGATGGGGTGTGTGTCTGTGCTCTTGTGTCGGTAAGAAATACCTCTAAAAAAACGTTAGCAGGTGTATTTTCCTTGTGACTAATCTCTTGTGCGATGTGTTGATTAGATTAGCAAAAAAAATGAAAGGCGAGAATGAATTATTATGATTGGTAAGATTGGTGCGTTCACCCATCCGCAATCACCGTCTGTATAGAGGATGCCCAACTTGCAACCTTAATTGCTCTTAACGTTTTAAAGTAAATTAAAGTTTATCTAACTTTCTGTTTGGTCGTCAGTTTCATAGTAACCTCTATTAAGTTTATCTAATTTTCTGTAAATTCTTGAATTTCACAGAAAATCGTTAGGAATCTTCAGTAAATTTGAATCAGAAGTAATAAGAGAGCATTGGTTACAACATTGGATGATCTTTATGCCAAAATTCCATGTGCGTAATGGCAAATTGCATATCCTCGCCATGGTGTGGATGAAAAATTTCATAGTAAGTGACTTGACACAGTTATGATAGTAGCTTTGTGTTTTAAGTATAGTATAGGTATCGTCGACGAATGTGCGCGTCACGGTGATAGCTTAATTTATTGTGACTTATCTAATGATTGTTGCTATATTGGATTGGCTAGAAGTACATGTCTTTGATTTGAAAACAAGAATCACATTAAGATAAATGATATTTAGAACTCTGAGTTGGTGGTTAATTGATGAAGACACATCTTTACTTAAGATTATATGTGCATCGCCATTTTACAAGCATATTTCTACAATCTTGATCATTCAATTGAACCTTTTGGCAATATTTGCTTCATCCCTAACATTTTCATGTATTGTGAACAGTCATGACCAGAATTGGAGATATAAAATTAAACTATTAGTTTTTTTAATAGATAAAAATACATTATTCAAAAATTTAGAAGAAACCCCGTGCGTGCACGGGGATTATAACTAGTTACTCATACTAGTATTAATACCATGTGTAGTATTATATATATTTCTATTAAAAAGGGATGATTTTATGAACATACCCAAAAAAAAGATAAAAAGTTTACTTTCCGTCTCAATAAAGGTTTGTTCCCACATCCTATTTATTTTGATCAAATCAGAATACACATTTTGGTACGGTCGTTGATGTTTTTCATTCCATTTATGAGGTCTAAAAAAATCAAATCGGGTAAGCGCTTCGCCTTTGTTTCGTTTTATTAATGTCATTAAGTACAACGTTTGGTGGAGAAAACCTTATGTCGATTTGGTTGGGCGATATCATTTACATGCGAATTTTGTGAGGTTTGAAAGGCCACAAAAATGCAATACTTCTATTCCAAAAGGGACAAATATGGAGACTTCAAAAAACTCTTATGCTTATGTTCTTAAAGATGGAAACCAATCAGATAACTCTAAGCCATCCTTGGTTCTTGATGAATCTTGTATTAAGGAGCACGATTTTGACATTTCCCTCATTGGAAAGGTAAAAGATGTTTTGCTATTTCTAACCTACTATCATTCTTTCTAAATAAGGTTTTCAAAATGTCAAGCTTTCATATCTTGGAGAGATGTGGGTTCTCTTAGAGTTGGATTCTATTGCATCTAAAGAAAAATTTCTTAATCATATTGGTGTTGGCTCTTGGTTCACTACTATGAAACAAGTGACTAACTCAGTTGTATGTGACGAAAGGATTGTTTGGGTATCGATTGAGGGTCTCCCTATCAAAGCATGGACTCCTGACTCTTTTCGAAAGATGCATCATTGTGAGGGGAGTTTGTGGAGTGGAAAGACTCGGATTCAAAATCTTTGTCATGTAAGCATTTGTGTTTAAAAATGAAGATAGATGAGATTATCAATGAAAGGCGGAAAATCATAGTACAAGGTAAAGTATTCTAGATTCATGCTAAGGAATTGTACGCTTAGGTTCCAAATTTTTCAGAAGACTTGCAAAGATGATCTTTCCTCTGATGAGGAATCCAAGATGATGTTGTGAGAATAAAGCTGATAAAAACGAAATCAATGAGGTAAGTGATGTTGATAGAGTCTCGGAATCTAGTTTCACGCATGTCAATGATCTCGTTCATGAAGACATCAATCACAGCAAAACAAGAGAGGTGAGAACACAATCCGAAGATCCTTTTAATATTTATGATTTTTTAAATGGCCAACACAATAAGGCAAGTAGTGCAGAACCGAAATACCCCTGGTTTTACCCCGGTTAACAATGAACACAAAAAAATGAGGAAGAAATAATACAAGATGCAAATGAACAGGTTTAATCTCTCTCAAACAAGCTTAAAGATTGAAAAATGAATCGTGGGTTTTCATCACAACATAACACGAATACTTGCCACAGAAAAGTAAGGTAGGTGATGACATCAAATAACGTCACACTATTAGCATCATTTATCCGATTTATATTGCTCGTTTTATATTGTTTTATATAAGATTTGATACTTAATCACTTATTTGTATGAATCTTAGTTATTATTGATCAATTGGCGAAAAATAGTGAAAACAACGTGTTTTGGAGAATAAACGAAGAGATTTGAGAAGTCTACTAATTCTGACACCAATACGCCGTATCATTCTAGAAGAATACGCCGCATCCTAAGACTTTGACGAACTCAAGACCATTGCCTGATCTTTTGATGAATCGTCGTATCAACATCAGCAGATTCGCCATAATAAGATACTCTGGTCAAACATTCTGAAGAAACACAATTTCAGCCAATACGCCGTATTCCAGAAGCCTCCTATACGTTGTATTCAGTGGGCGGGTTATGAATTATTCTAGAATAAAATAATCGTGGGAGCCACCAAGGGTACCCCAATACGCAGTATCGGATCGACTATTTTTAGAGCTCCAAAATAAGAAACCTAAATCCAGTTTTCAATATGCATTAGAAGCCTTTAACCACCAAGTATGATCTACAAACGGTTTTAGAAGCAAAGAAGGTCCTGCAAGTGCCTCAATTTAATAGCAAAACTCTTGTAATCTCTATACTCCGCTATAAGCGTTTGGTTAGCATATCGTTTTATTTATCTTAATCATTCGTCTATGATACTGTGTATTGTTACAATGACTATGGGCTAATACTTACAGGTATTAACCAATTTAATGTTTGGTTTGTTTATATTAATTGTTTACTTTTTCATTGCATGTTGATTATGTTTATCACTTCATATTTGTTTATGTTTTATTTATCATTCAACTGGATCTAAGATTACAGATAAAGCGCTATAACTTGATTGTTATTTAGGCGATTAGACTAGAGTCTAGGTAAATACTACATACAACTTTTATCTATGTGACTCTGGATCAAGGACTACTCAAATTTATGCCATTGTTATTCCCTTGGTTAAGTGAATAGGTAGACTAAGTGGTGACTTAGGATTACACATAACATTCAGTTCTCTTTGGGTAAGTGATCGGACCGTGGACTACCAGCGTATAGATAACGATTGGACATAAGTGGGTAAAGCCTCGATGAGCTAGGTTTCGATATTCACCAATGTCGTATCCTAGATAGATTATAATCAACGGTGTGAGCTTTATGCGGGTTTGGTTAATTGTGACAGGATTAACTGAAAAACAAACCTAGAGTTTAAGGAGAAGTCCCACCTAAGCTTAGGAATCGATATACCACCAAGATAGTATTAATACAATCATTGCATATAAGCAATTCCTCATTTTATTAGTTTAAACTAGCTACTACGTTTTCCTTACATTAGTGCTTTGACCGATTCTTATCGTTTGTTTATTTTGTCTTGTGTGTGTTAATTGTCTTATTGTTTAGATTTGAAACCAAAAACTCGTGCCAGTCTCTTCAGGTGTAAACACCCTTTGCGTTAAGTTTAGGATCTGGTGCTTCTTTTTTCAAAAAGAAAGCAGGCAAGTTGCTGCTACCGGATAGCAGTATGATTTTCCCTAATATTAGCCATAAATTATAAATAAAAGTTCTAATAATCTTTGGTTTCCTGATTCAAATATACATGCACAGATGCTTACTTTGTTTCACCAAAGACCAATATGACTAACTGATGATATGAATTACTTGGCTGGGCTTGAATTTATAAAAACATCCTTGCTATTGATACCATGGAAACACAAAGTTGGAGAGCTAAATAAAGTTAGGCTCTATTTCTATTGTTGACATTTCAATATTAGAACTACAAATACCACATCACCACCTCCAAATTTATATGTCTGTTTTCATTTACCAATTACTTGGACGCGATGGTTAGGACAATTTTTTCACTCAAGTCATGTACTGACTCTCTACAATAATCCTCACCTTGCAACACACTTTGCTGACTCTCCGACATATTCTCAGCATCACAATCCTCTTTCAATCAGCCCAAACACGAACGCACATCTACATCCCTCCCAAACCTTTTTCCTTTCATCACTTTAAGCAACTCCACCCCGTCATCTTCAACTTTTAAACATCTTCATAAACCACCACAAACAAAACATAAACCACAAATCATACTTTCTGAGCAACCCAATCATAAAAAGCCTAAACTAAATAACCAATATAACAAACTCATATTCAAATGTATACAAGAACCATTACAAAGAGACGAAGTACCCCGTATCTATATGACCCCTAAAAAAAGTTTTCTAAATCTAAAAAGAATAAACCATTTACCTTAAGTCGATAATCCATCTTTTGATTATACACTTCTTCAATTCGTCATCATCTTTTTTTATATTTTAGATATGCATAAAATAAAGAGTGA
This sequence comes from Tanacetum coccineum, assembly GCA_026074375.1. NCBI lineage: Eukaryota > Viridiplantae > Streptophyta > Magnoliopsida > Asterales > Asteraceae > Tanacetum > Tanacetum coccineum. The sequence goes on along the minus strand of BQNB010004456.1, from coordinate 9,972 downwards.
TACGAAAAAAGATAGATAAGATTAGGATTGAATCTACCAAAATTAACAGTGGCATCTACAAAAAACAGTTACCTAAAAACATCTCATGACATGAAAATGAGTGAACTTCATCTTTAATCCCTCATCATCTTAAAGTTATTTCTTTATCTAATATCTTCATTTTAATTTGTGTGTGTTTTTACCAGACTGTAAAAGTGGTGGAATCTTTTTTTCTTGGTGTGTGTTCAAAAGCTTTTGGTTTGCATTATATCTCTTGTGTAATCTTATCCTCCTACTAATAGTTTCAATTCCTGTACCTTTTTTGACCCATGAGAAAATGTTATTTAGATAATTTTGCTCAGGTCACCTTAATCTCAAACTAATCTTGACTTGCACAAAAAAAGTTCTCTATTTTGAGTGTTACTTAATTCGCTTTGACACATGTGTAGCAATTTCAAATTCACCAAACGGATGTGCTAGCTCAATGGAGATTCCACAACCCGCATTGGTTAATGAAACGGGAATGCAATTGAAAACACAAACTCAGTTTAACCATTACACTCAAATCCTGGTTAGTCGATCCCCTGATATAAATTGTCCATCTGTGAGACTGATACCTAATACCAAAAATACCACATCATAAGATATAAAGTTTCCATTTTTTCTAACAATTATTAGAAAGAAATTAAAAAAAACCCACTTGCTTGCTTTCTTTCCGAGCCAGAATGCAATGTTACCATAAACAATGGGAAGATTAATTTCATCATCATTAAGCTTCTTGGCCAAACTCTGCACAACATAATTAGACACGTTATGTTTAACATCTCGAGAAACCATTAAACATTACATAAATAAATAAGCTCGTTGGTAAAAACCATTCACAACTGTCTCGAATCAGCTGATGTATTGTTTGTAAACATAACTAAGCTACTTGATAAGCCAATGTTACACACCAAACTAATAAATACCGTAAAGCGCATGCAACATAACATAACTGCATCTTATTTTTTTCTTCCATTGTATCGATATTACTTAACTTTACTTACAGTTTCGCGAAATGCAACATATTTTCTTTTAAAGATTCACATATAAAAAATTAATTTAACATTAGATGAGCCTAAAAACAGTCTAAAACTACAACAACTATTCTAAACTTCTTCGATCTCATCCAAACCATAGTTGTTAGTTGACACATTCGCATAGTTAAACTTGTTGAACCTAACTACAACAGGATAACGATTGTTTGGATCCTGAAAGTCGCATAACATTATGATAGAAATATTAGCATCTCGAACTTAGATAGATACTAAAGACATGATAGGTAAACAGAGCCTAAAATCCAGATGATTAAAATAAGCCAAAAAGGTCTAACGGGTAAAATAGCGTAAATGACAAAAGTGGTTAGAAACTATAGTTCAAACTATAGCTTTAAACATACTCACAATTACTGCATGAAATAATTCGCGCCAACCAAGAACTAGTACCTCAGCCATGAAATCAAGAAATCTACTGATAATAAAACATGATCCCAACTTGATCTTGCAAACCTTGTTAAAGGGTTAATTGTATTGAATAGATTCAAGACAACTATGCTAGAAACTTTATTGATACTAAAGAGTATGCGGAATCTACTCTTTAATACTTCAGCAGAATATCTATGTAATGAAAACTGTAATGCAGCTAGTTAGGGGGGATAATGAATGAACATGCTTATTACCAAAAAGCTTCAATTTATTATGATGATAATACAAATTCTCTGTCTAGTACTAGGGTTAAACCTTGAAGCTACATGAAAGGATGATTGATGCTGTGTGTCTAACATAACCTAGGATCTCCTTTTATACACCAAGGAGTCCTTTACAAGATAACTACAAATCTTCTAAACTTCTATAAGATATCAACATATCTTCTAATTATATAGGATATACATTGAATCATTCCATACATATCACAAAATACGCTTTTATCACCTCTTCACACGTTTTTTATCTTCATGCAGTTCTTCAGGTCTTTATCAGCAGTTAAATCCCTTAACAGTGTTAAGATCAGTACTAGCAATACTAACGTCATACCTTGCAAGTACTAAAATTCTTCTAGCAGTCTAACTGGTTTTACTGCAGTTATGACTTAAGCAGTACGAACACTTTGACTAGGCAGTTCTAAGTCTAATGAGTTTAATTCCCAACAGCTTGTGATAAATTGAACCGAAAACCCTAGGTAGAACCACCATAGGTCACGGCTGAAAATAAGAGGAAAAGAGGGGAGAATATTGTGTGTTAATTGTTTTCCAAGTTACGGGATATGCTTAAATCGATATCCCAATATAACTTATGGTTAATTACACTTAACCATCAAAACAATTATCCATTGTTTATAGTCCCCTATGACCGACTCCTATACAACATATGTGCTTCCCGTATTTGTTTTTGGGTCTAGTCCATTTAACAAGTACATCACTTATTAAATAGCTGCCCGTTCGTTGATTAGTCTAACGACATAATTAACGTCCGTTAGTCGATCGTGAGATATTTAAACCAATGTAAAATAATATTCTACTATAATCATATTAAATAACACTTATAGAAGACTGTACCACGGTGTATCGTTATGTGCCCATAGCTCACATATTTCTTGTCATATAATTATTTATTATGATATGAGCATTACCCAACAAAAGTGTAACTCGAGCTTCATGATCTCAATCATACCATCGGGTCCTTACTGTTCAACACGGGAACCTAACACACAAACCATCCAACTCATTCCATTAACACGTTTTTACATACCATACGTAAACATACCATGGTAAAATAAAATCATAATAATCAATAAACTAAAAGGTTCTGGTGGTCACCCGTATGAGTTATGTACATGCACAGCTAGAAATTATACAAATAAATCCATGCATACCAAAACCTTATAGTCGGATCTTCTCGTATAGTGATATAGCCTAACTAACACGCATAAAGGGTGTTTATATGTACTTACTTGTTAAACCTGCTAGCGTAAGCTCCTTTAAACTTCTTTGTTACACATAACGTCATCTTCTTAATTTTAATGATTCTTCCTGAACTTTTAGGGTTTTGGGAATGATCACCACTTTTGGATTGCGTCAGGTATCCACCAGTATTGTACTGGTAGGACAAAAGTTATGAACTTATCGCAAGTTAGGTGAGTATGAATTACGGGTAAAACCCTAAATGATCTTCGGGTCAAACTAGGGAATGATTAGGGTCTAGGAAACCCTAAATCGCTAGTAAAAATATTGATCGAATAAGGTTTGTGAAACTTAGGGTTTTGGTCGCATGATCCGAGATCGACTAGTCATTTCTAAATTTTCATAACCCCTTACTAAAAAAACCACATCCTATTGACTTAGGGGTCAATCTAGGGGTTCTTTAAGTTATGATCCCTTATAAAGCGATATATTTTTAAAAAGTGTAGAAAATGGTTTTTATCCGTTAGATCCCCATCCAAACCCATCCAACAGTCAATATTAAAACACATCTCATACACCTCTTTTTTTCATTTGACCAGGGGTAGTTTGGTCATTTGACCCGTTTTTGCATTTCACTCTCAAACTTCAAACGCACATCACTTTTAAACGATAAGCTTTTACCGAAAACTGACTTCACCATAATTCCCAAAATTTAATCATCTTTAATTACTTATGAATTTTTATATATGAATCGCAACTTTTTTTTTCAATTTTTTAAGTGGGTATTGATTTTTTTTTGAAATTTACGGCATCTTCGGCCCTAATTTTGTCTAACTTAAAGGTTGACTTACGCAAAACTTAAAACACAAAAGTTGTAGTTTTTTGGCTATTCTTTATTCGGAAATTTGAATCACTCATATCCGATATGATATAAGTGAGATATCGCATTTTGAAAATGACGTTTTAAACATATTTAATGCACAAAAAGTGTTTGATAAAATACCTAATAAAGTTTTCCCTTATAAAAGCTCATTTAAATGCACTAATTGGTGTACACAATAGATTTTTAGTTATTTTTAGTTATTTGATAAACTGGTGAACAACACTAACTAATGAACAAGACTTTTTATTGATGAACAAACCTTTTTATTGATAAACAACATTACTATTGATGAACTAATAATTTTATTTATAAAGAAAAATATACAGAATTATACACTAATCTAAATTACACTAATCCTAAGGGTTAGATCTAATCTAATGTTAAAAACCAAAATATCAAATAAAAATCAAGATTAAATTTTCACTCCCCGGCAGCGGCGCCAAAAACTTGATGTGTCGTTGTGTGGTGTTAATTTTATGATTTCAAGTTTTAAATTTATATTTTGCCGACTTAACCAAAAACAACACTTTAACGGGCAGTGTACCCGATCGGTGGTAGTTTCGTGGTAAGTAGGGTGTCGATCACTAAGAGCGAGAAACAATCTTTTAATTTATTAATATTTTAGTTATCTAAACTAAGTTAATTCTATTCTATGTTAAACCTATGCTAAACCTATGTTAATCCTAAATCTAACGGATAAGGGGGTTTTCAGCCTGAGAGACTGGCATGGGTTTTGTGGTGACTAAAATCAACTTAAGACACTAAAACACACGCAAGCAAATTAACAGAAGATAAAAGAGCGGTCTAGCCAAATATAAGAAAACTATATTAACCATTATTAATCCAATCAGAACGTTGGTTTTTTTATTTAGTGCAATGATTACTTATCTCGAGGCGGCATATCATTCTTAAGATTAAGGCGGTACTTCTTCCTTAAACCTAGACACGTAGAATTTTGTCATAATTAAACGCATCCGCATAAAGCATCCTTATTTCCTGATTATAATCTAACTTAGGGATTAAAGCAATGGTGATCTTGTTAAACCCTAGCTCATAGAGACTTTACCCACTTACTGCTTAACGGCAATTCATACATTAGTAGTCCACTAACCAAGTCTTTACCAATTAACTTAGAACATACTCATTGATCCTTGGGTCACCTGCCGATCCAACTAAGCTCACAATCTAAGGGCAAAGATAGGTCGTTATTTGTGATCCTATTATCTAGATGTATAAATCACTATATGGAGAGCTATTCCGGCATCTAGATTACTTGGTCCGTATCATTTGATCCAGTTGAATGATAAGTCGCATACAAAAGCACGTAAACAAGTATAAATTAATAAACATAAACAAGTAATCAACAATAAATTAAGCAATCAAGATAAACAAACCAAACATTCAGATCTTCATAATAATGGCTAATACCCAAAGTTATTAACTGTCAAACGTCATAATCAATACAAGAGTAATAATTTAGCCAAGGTAAACTAACCGAGTTAACGAATGATACCAAAAACTGAATGATTACAAGAGTATAGGAGATTACAAGTTGTTTCCTATGGAATTGATTACATTTCAAGACCTCTTCTGCTCTTCTTCTCCTTTAAAAATCGACTTTTTAGGTTTAGATATCGAAAATATGATTTAGCACACTCAAAACTCGTTTTTGAGTTTTCTATTTATAAGGTCTGGAAAAAGGTCGATACGGCGTATCGAGAGTCTTTGATACGGTGTATTGGGGATTTCTTGGAGTAGGGACCACGTTTGATATCTTTCATAATATTTTATTTCTATATGGCTTGAATACGGCGTATTGGTCTTTCCTGGATACGGCGTATTAGATCTTGTTTCCTTCGTGCTCTTTAGTGAAGTGTAGGCACAGATACGCCGTATCTTCCTTGATGGATACAGCGTATGTTGGGAATTAGAGGCTTTTACAACTTAATGCTGCTAGTTCAAGTTTGTGTTGCTGTTGAAGATTAGAGAAAAACAGTCCAAGTCATTAGTACTGTTAATGTATTAGTTAGTACTGTCAATACAAAGTGTTAGTACTGTCAGTTTATTAGTACTGTTAGTTATGTAGTTAGTACTGTTAGTATAAATAGTTAGTACTGCTAATGTGATATGCATGAGATATATTAGGAATAAATATGCATTGATTAGTAGACGCGTTTTGTAAGCCCATTAGGGTTTCCTTGATATATAAAAGGAACCCTACGGCATAGATCTAGATATAAGTTATATATATAGTTTTCATAGCAGTCATAGTGTATAGCTTCAAGGTTATCTTGTAACCCTATTACTATTCAGAGTGATCGTTATATATTGAGGCTGAAAGTTTAGTAAAATCTTGTTTACTGTTTTATTGTTCTTTTTAGTATTGCAAACTAGATTCAGCATAGTTTGTGATATTCTCAATCTTAGTTTCTATTATAGTTGTTTTGGATCTATCTAACACAACTAAGCTTTAACAAGCTAAATAAGATCTGTTCAGAAGGGATCAACAAGTGGTATCAGAGCTTGTTGAGAAACTTTAAATAAGAAGAACTCTAATCCTACTCAAGATCTGGTAGTCATAGAAAAGATGGAGTCACAATCAGAAACTTCCCAAACGATGTCTGCACTAAAACTTCTAGTACTCAAAATTGGGGAGTATGATCTATGGAGCATGAGGATGGAACAATACTTTACTTTCACCGATCATGCCCTTTGGGAGGTAATAGTAAATGGTAATTCAGTTTCACCAGTTGCATCAGCTAGTGCTGGTGCTGAAGGTCCTATTCCTCCTAAAGTTGCGGAACAAAAGCTAGCAAGAAAAAATAAACTAAAAGCAAAAAAGCACTCTTATAATAGCCATTCCTGATCAGCACCTACTGATGTTTCATGCCTTCAAGGATGATAAGTCCCTATGGGAAGCTATCAAGAATAGGTTTGGATGCAACAAAGAATCAAAGAAGATGCAGAAGACCATTCTCAAGCAGAATTATGAAAACTTTGCTGCATCAAGTCAAGAAGGACTGGATAAAACCTATGATAGGTTTCAAAAGCTCATTAGTCAACTTGAAATCCATGGTGAAGTTATCTCTCAGGAGGATGCAAATCTGAAGTTGTTGAGAAGTTTACCATCAGCTTGGAACAATATTGCTTTAATCATGAGAAACAAATCTGATCTAGACACATTAAGCATGGATGATTTGTATAATAATCTGAAGGTGTATGAATCAGAGATCAAAGGCCAATCAAGTTCAAGCTCAAATTCCCAGAATGTGGCCTTTGTTTCCTCTGATAACTCTAGCAGCACTAATGAAACAGTTAATACTGCTCATAGTGTTTCTGCTGCTAGTTCTAAGGATCAAGCTTCTACTGCATCATATGCTGATGATGTCATGTTTTCTTTCTTTGCTAACCAATCCAATGCCCCACAGTTGGACAATGAAGATTTGGAACAGATTGATGCTGATGATCTTGAAGAAATGGATCTCAAATGGCAAGTGGCAATGCTTACCATGAGAGTTAAGAGGTTCATAAAGAAGACAGGAAGGAAGCTGGATTTAAATGACAAAGAGACTGTTGGCTTTGACAGGACAAAGGTTGAATGCTACAACTGCCATAGGAGAGGTCATTTTGCTAGAGAATGCAAGGCACTAAGGAATCAAGGGAATAGAAATAGAGATGCTCCAAGAAGGAATGCACTAGTGGACACATCTACTACAAATGCCTTGGTTGTTCAAGATGGGATAGGTGGTTATGATTGGAGCTTTCAGGCTGAAGAAGGACTCACAAACTTTGCTCTAATGGCCTATACATCTCAAGGTTCATCAAGTTCAGACTCTGAGGTACATACTTGCTCTAAAGATTGTTTAAAATCATATGAAGCTCTTCAAAAACAGTATGATCAACAGCGTGAAGCTCTTAATAAATCTAATCTAGAAATAATAGGTTATCAAATGGGATTAGAATCATTAGAAGCTAGGATAGTTGTTCATGAAAAGAATGAAGCTGTTTATGAAGAATATATTGAATTTTTAAAATATGATGTCTAAGTAAAAGATAGTTCTATTAAAGATCTTAAAAATCAGTTAGAAGAAGCTTTAAAAGAGAAAGATGATTTGAAACTTAAACTAGAAAAATTTGAAGAATCATCAAAGAATCTAACTAAACTGATTAATAGTCAAATAAGTGCTAAAGACAAAACTGGTCTTGGGTATGATAGTCAAATAAATGAGAATGAATTGAATAATGTTCATAAGAATGAGAGTGAAGTGATTCATAGTGTGTTTAATAGTAGAGAAAGTGATGTGGATGATAATCTAGTAATTGATAGATTCAAAACAGGTGAAGGGTTTCATGCAGTTCCCCCTCCCTACACTCGGAACTACATGCCCCCAAGACCTGACTTATCTTTTGCTAGGTTAGATGAATCTGTTTTTAAGTCTGCAGTAAGAAAGACCACCACTAGTGTGCTTGAAACTGAAACTAGTATATCTAAGACTAGTAAGGATATCATAGAAAAGCCTAAAACTGTTAGGCCTAGTGCTCCTATCATTGAATAATGGGACACTAATAATGATAATGATAGTGTGTTTAGACCTAAATCTGATCAGACAAAACCAAAGTTTACTAAAATCAATTTTGTCAAATCTGGTGAGAATGTGAAATCTGTTAATAAAGAAAACACACATAGGCAAGTATAGTATCCTAGGAAACGTCAAAGTCCTAGGGGTAATAGAAGAAACTGGAATGGGATGATGACGCAGAAACTAGGGAATGGTTCTGAGTTTATAAAAAAAGCTTGTTTTGTATGTGGGAGTTTCAACCATTTAATCAAAGACTGTGATTTTCATGACAATAAAATGGTAGAAAAACTAGTGTTGAATAATAAGGGAAGGGTTACTGGTCAAAGGGAAATTAGACCAGTATGAAATAATGCTCAGAGGGTGAACCATAAATTGACTCACTCACATCCTAAAAGGAATTTTGTTCCAACAGCAGTTGCAACAAAGTCAGGACAAGTGCTAGTTAATGCTTCTAAGCAAAGCTCTCAAAGAGCAACAACATCAATTAGTACTGCCAGGCCTGTTAATACTGTTGCCCCTAAACCAATAGTGAATGATGCATTACCCACAACTTACTCTTATTTTCAAGCACATTCACTAGTAAAGAAGCCCATTAACAAAAGAACAGCAGTTACAGACATTAATTTTAATAAAAAAATTAATACTCCTAAGGTTAATAATGTAACTACTGCTGGGCCAAAAGCAGTAGTTAGTGCTGCTGAGGGAAATGGGGAAAATGCTGTTAAGACCTCAGCATGCTGGATTTGGAGACCAACAAGAAATGTTATTGACCATATCTTTAAAGACAGTGGATCATACATGCTTAAAAGATTTGACTATGTTGATCTACAAGACAGACTCAAGTCAGTAATGGCTTGGGTCTCCAAGAGAAACTAATTCTTTTATTTTGAGTGCAGGGCAATCCACAATATGCTTTACAAGATCAAGGGATTTTTGAAAATGGATGCTCCAGACATATGACTGGGGATAAGTCTTACCTCACAGATTATCAAGAAATTAATGGTGGATTTGTTGCATTTGGAGGAAATGCTAAATGGGATAAAATTACTGGAAAAGGTAAAATTAGAACTCGAAAATTAGACTTTAAAGATGTGTATTTTATGAAGGAACTTATGTTTAACCTTTTCAGTGTCTCACAAATGTGTGACAAGAAAAAAGTGTTCTTTTTACTGACACTGAATGTGTTGTTCTTTCTCCTGACTTTAAGCTTTTTGATGAAAGTCAAGTTTTGCTTAAGGTTCCCAGAACTAACAACATGTACAGTTTTGATTTAAAGAATGTTGTTCCACTAGGAGGTCTAACTTGTTTATTTGTAAATGCCACTTTAGATGAGTCTAATTTATGTCATAGAAGGCTTGGTCATTTAAACTTTAAAACAATGAACAAACTTGTGAGGGGAAACCTTGTGAGAGGTTTACCTTCAAAGCTTTTTGAAAATGACCATACATGTGTTGCTTGTCAGAAAGGAAAGCAACAAAAAGCCTCCTATAAGACCAAGACTGTGAGTTCTATTTGCAAACCTTTACAATTATTACACATGGATTTATTTGGCCCAATTTCTATAAGGAGTATAAATAAAAAGACTTACTGCC